>JAMZAV010005124.1:0-48183 GCA_024449915.1 Sweltsa coloradensis
CCAAACGGGTGGGGCTACAAACAACTTTTTTCAAGATCGGATATGCCGTTTGCCCGGTAGAGAGCGAACGACCCCCAAAAAAAATTTTGCTCGAGTGTTTTTTTTTCTCTCTCTCTCTCTCTCATTCTCATTGTACATTAAAGACATTTCAATTCACTCATTTATTGCTATCACCACCTATACGGCAGACGATCTTCAAATTTATATACATGTCTCTCCTCATAATTAAAATCAAGAATTGAATTGATAAACAAAGACCTGCATCTCTGCTTGTGGGCATCTAATAACGTTTTGCAATACCCCAATAAGTCCATCCAAATCATTATTTTAGGCTACACAACTTTTTAGCAAAATTAACCCACTCGACATCGACACGTTTCTTTAACGGTACAACCATACCCTTTCAACAACGAGTTATAACCTAGGACTTTTATGACTATGACCTGACTTGGACTGGAAATGTCAAACCACGTTTGTAAAAAAACGTGCTGCACTACACGCATTTTAAACAGACTAAAAAACTTCTTTCCGACTAAACTAAAACAATGCTCGTACAATCTCTTATTAATTCCCTTTCGATTACTGCGACGTTGTTTTACAATGACTTTGACCGAGTAACCCTGGCCTATTCGTCTCCAAGGGCACAAATTCCTGTGGTCCGATTTTATTTAGGAATAAGAAATCTGCCATATATAGTGGGACCAGATAATCTGTCGCCACGTCAAGGTCAAGCGATAGCACGGACGCCAACGTTGACAATTTAAACACACAATGGGCATTAGGTAGGGCCTACCGTATTTGGTCATGTTATCGTGATATGTTTTATCACTAAATCACATTTTAATACGCCTTGAATAAAGTAGTTTTCGTCCACAGAAGTCAGTATTTTAGCGAAATAATGATTTAGTACTCCCGAATTTTTGCCTTGTTGTTAATGGTGTGTCCAAAGTTCCAGCCAGCTGTTTTATATAATTCCAACCTCGCCAGTATGTGATTGTCCAATGTTTAGGAGCATCAAAATGTCTTGATTTTTATTCGTACACTTCATAAATACTTTATTTTTAGGCTATATTGGGCCAGTGCTTGGCTTTAAATAGTCGTGTTTTTCTCCGAAAGCAGTTTAGAACCGTTATTTTATTTTCTTTTTGTCCGAATCTGTGCCATAGTGCGTGGACGACAGTCTGCGATCCCTCGGCGACGAACAGCTATCTGGTCCCACACTATGAACCCCGGGTTTTAAGACGCTTGGTTGGGCTCATCGGCTTATATTGGGTAGAGGAGCATCGCGCATACCCTGAGACGGCGAGTTTTGAAGCAAACATATCCACGCGCGGGCAGCGGGAAAGTCACGTGACATTGGTATCTTTGAACTTCGCTGCTATAGGCGCGCAGGCTTATAACGTTTAGCGCAAGCCTACATTTCCAAGAGAATCTGTCAGTTCCCACTCTTTTTCTAATGATTCAATTCATTTTAGAACTAACAGCTTAAGAAACAAACAATTATTTTTTGTATGCAAACAACTTACTAATCGTGAAATTTGGTCTTGTAGGACTATGTAAATCCTTTTTTAGGCCAGCGTCTTGATCTACACGGTTTATGAATGGGCGAAATTAAAATATAATTACTATTTTAATTATAATTAATATTGGACATTCCGTATTTTGTATGTGGCATGTTATTTGTGTGAACCCTTTTAATGCATAGGCTATAGCCGCCTAGACTATCTTCTTTGCAAATATCAACATTATAGCAAATTCCATCAAGAGATATATTATATGTTCCTTGTTTTCATCGCTTGCCTGCTGTCAACACTTTTTTTATTTTATATTGTTGTTTAATTGTTGTTTTAAATTGTTTAATTGTTACTCTCATATCATTACTCATAGTTTAAGTTAATTTAGTTTATGATATTATATTTTAAAGTTTTGAAAAATAAATTATATAGATTTTTTTTTTTTTTGTTTATTTGGATTAAGGACGCGTCACCGTTAGGTCATAATGTCACCACTCTAGCCTAAGGGGTGGGGAGGAGGCGCCATGCTGGTCAGAACCAAGCCACGGGTAAGGGGAGGAAGGGGGGTTTCTCACGTCGCGGTCGTCATCGTCTTTGTCATCGTTCGTTGTGTCATTGTCATCGTCGCCGGGGGTCGTCAAGGGAAGGGGGCAGGTCCCCTAACGACTATTGCCAGAGCTCGCATCTAGTATTGGGGAGTAAGATACTCCGCTTCTTACTACTGATGGTTTGCGAGTGGACTTTTTCTGTCTGAATCGCTCTGTACGATTAGCAGGAGCCTGCTCTGGGCCATTCTACTACCCCTGGCCCAGACGGGAAAAAATTTAATATAAGAAGCCTGTACAAGACTTAAAATAATAAATGGATAACATCAATTCTGATCACTATCAACAGACTTCGACTCTTATAATATTATATATAATATTTTTGTAGATGACCCACTGTAGAGTACACATCAATTTTAACCGGTATGACCCAGGTTACTAGTTAAGTTAAATTAGTTATGTGATTATATTTTAAAGTATTTGAAAAAGAAAAATAATATTAGAACTGTACAAGACTTAATAATATGATACATCATTTTGACCTATCAACAGACCTTCGATACTAATATTAAAAGATATTTTTTGTAGAATGTCCCACGTAGAGTAACACATCAGATTTAACCGTAGGACCCAGGTGACAACTAGTATATGTTTGCTGATAGGACCATTGTGAAAGGATGTCCGAGGCTATTTCAAGAGGACTCAATCCTTTTGCATCGACTGAGGAAAATCTTGGGCAAAAAACCTTCAGTTAGGATTGCTAGTCTCGACGGGATGCTAACCAGTGACCTTCCGATCAGAGTCAAGGGTCCGGGTTCGAATCCCGTCGAGAACGGCCATACTAAGGTTTTTAAAAATATGATTGGAGGCACTTAATTATATGAAAGTTGTAAGCATTGGTCTTATCTCATATGACCGGGACGTACTATGAAGAATAGTAATTCTTGCTGCTCAATAAGAATACTGACGCAGTAATGCAAACTGCATTTGACACACTTAGGTGAGGCACTGGGCAGTCTTGAAAATAGTAATCAGCCCTGTAAAAAAGAAACAAGTAGGCCTCACACTCTGTAGGCATACATGTCCAATTTTTCATTACAGCGCAATACGACTAACGGTTGACGCGCCCTTAAACATAATAAACTTCATCTTCTTCCACAAAAGTGTTTTGAACATATTTTTGTAATGCGATTGGTGGGAGTAAAATTATCTCTTTATAAGTGAAGCCATATTTAACTCCTATTTCATTTCTTCGGAAACGGTAAACAAAACTTCACATTATATTTTGCAAATGTCTATGTCTAATCTAATTGTAATTAAATTGGTTTTTAGGTTTATGGTAGCTTAGGCCCTAGGACAGGTCAACTCTAGGCCAAACTAGTATACTTATGATGACCCAATGGCTTGTTTAACGCCTTAACCGTGTCACATATTTGCTTGATTATTAATTAGTTATTGGCCCTAAGGCGCACAAATCTACTAAAATTATTACAAATAAAAAGCAGTGTTACATTCCTGTGAAACGAATACTGCCCGTCTTTTGAATACTCTTCTTTGCTCCAAAAACACGCAATACCAGACCATTTTTATTGTAGACAAGCTACAGCATCGCCGCGCGTTACAATGTCACGTGGTCTTGGGGGCTCGTCTCGCCTCGATATGTTTGTCTTCACGATCGTGACGTCATGCCCCTCTACCCTTTGGGCTAGATTAAAATGGATCGTAGAAACCTCACTCGTAGCCTAGTTTCACTAAACTACTTCAACATCGTCACCGTATTATCTCGCCCCCCTCTAACTTTCAATTCCTTCACTCAACCAACATGTTTAAACCAGGTCCTAGGTCCGTACAACACACTCTCATTTCCCTACACCAGAACTACTCATATCAAATCCACGCTAATTTTCGAACTTGGAAATGTCTTCCGTCTGAATCAGAGACAAATTGTATAAATCTTCTATGCTTTTAAAAGGCCACTACGTCCTATTATCAATTTCTTCAATACTAATGATACTGTACAAACAATAAGTAAATATCAAAACCACTGCCATCCTAGATGTTCGTCGTGGCTCAACGAGGAGGCCACGACGAACATCTACGAGGCAGTGATCAAAACACCCAAAAAAACCCAAACAATGAAAAATAAATTACGTATTAATATGCTAGGTTTACCTGTGTTACTCTATTTTCTTCACGAGGACGCCTTCTTTGTTACCTGTAATGACACTGTATGAAAGCGATGGATGAATGCGGAGAATGAAAATATGATAGCAAATAAATTGTGTAAATTGTTTATCATTATTTCAAATGTTTATGTTTTCAGTTAATTATGTGCAATTTTCATCAGGCCAATTACTTTGTGTTCAAATTATCTATAATTTTCATTAGGCCTTCATTATCATTATCATTCGTATTATTATTACTAGTATTAGGTTGGATGGAAGAGAAGGCTTCACTCGCCTTAATCCCGCCTTACAATAAAGACCTTTCTCTCTCTCTCTCTCGCGATCTCTCCCCCCACCGTTCTCTCTCCTCTCTCTCTCTCTCTGTTTGTTCGCTCTTCTACCGGGGGGGGCAACCGGCATATCCGCGATCTTGATGAAAATGGAGGGACCTTCGAAATCTCTGAACGAAAAGACCTCACGATTTTGGTACAATCGAAGAAATATTCTTATGAATATCTTCCTTTTACAATTTTTTTCGCGAATTTTTTAGTGCGATATTTTCTGACATTTGGGCCGATTTCTGACCAAACGTGTGGGGCTACAACGTTCATATTTCACATGAACATTAAGGTAAAGATGATGTTATTGCTTTTTGGAAAGAAAAAAATTGAAAAAGGTTTAGCCAGAAATCCATAGAATAAAGGTTTTAATATTAAGGTTTTTTTAAAGTATTATAATAACAATTTACCAGGTAACAAAAGAAACTTGACAACAATCACCAACAATGCGGTCAAAAGGCACTTGATAATTTAATAGACCCACGAAACTAAAAACTTACATAAATCGCTCATCCATCACGCGACGGGACTTTAGCGTTTTCCAAGTAGTCTCAATTTTTCACCAATAAAATTGAATCTTTGGAATTTGATTCTTTGTTTGTTTGTTTGTTTGTTTGTTTGTTTGTTTGTTTGTTTGTTTGCAAACCAGGTTACGTATTATTCTAAACTACAAGTACTACAAAAAGCAAGGGTACTGATTATTGTGGGTGGGGGGTTAACATGGCCTTTTTTGTTTTAAAATCGCTAGGGACGATTTTTTCCAACAAAAACTACTGATTATTGGGGTTTGGTGGGGGACGCTCTCATTACTCAGGACGACCAATCTACCAATATTACTATACTACGCCGCTTCGCGAACGCTTTCTCTAGTCGCGTTATATGGATAGCTTTTTTGCAAGTTTTTAGTTAGCGTGGGATCTCTTCAGTTTGCAAGTGCTTTTTTGAAACGCATTGTAGGTGGATTTTGTTGTCAAGTTTCTATTGTTACTTGTTGCTTGTTTATTACATCATCCCAAAAACTTATATTAAAACCTTTATTTTATAAGTTTCTGGCAAACTTTTTTTCATACTTTTCTTTCAAAAAGGCAACATCACCATTAACTTAATGTCCATGAAAAATATGAATCGATATAGATCGGGCCCAAATGTCACGAAAATATCGATTAAATTTGGGAAAAAACGTAAAAAGTACGATTTCTCTTGAGAATATTTCTTCGATTGCACACAGAAACGTGGCAGGTCCAATGTTCAGAGATTTCAAAGGTCCCCTCCAATTTTCATCACATCGCATATGCCGTTTGCCCCGGTAGAGCGCCACGAGCCACACAATAAAAAACCAAAAATGGTCTCCGATAGAAGGGGGCATAGGTACATAATGTTCTTGGTGTCCCTGAGAGTTTTGTGTGGGTCCAGTACACAGACAAGCCTGTCTATATCTGTGGGTGGGTGGGGCTTGCCTTATCTGCTTTATCCGTAATACTCGCAACCTCCAGACAAGCCTTTCTATATACTGTGGGTGGGTGGGGCTTGCCTTATCTGCTTTATACATAAATCTCGACACCTCCAAGACAAAGCCCTGTCTATATACGGTGGGTGGGGTTGGTGGCTTGCCTTATCTGCTTTATCTGCTTTATACGTAAATACTCGACACCACACCACCAACTAGATTTCAACGCTGAAACTACCCGAGCTTGTACAAAACACAGTCATTATTATCGCGCTGTTTGCCTAATCTATTTATGTTGTGAATTAAGTTGTCACTTTTATAACCACTTTTTAATGAATCAATACTCTTTTATGTTTGTTTCAGTATCAAGGTTTCAATATCGATTCTATCATGGATAAAAACGGACGAGGTAAGTTGAAGACGTTTCATTGTTATTGATCTTTTACTTGTAATCGTCGTTTCAACAATCGATATATTGTTGAACACATTTTGCAAATAGATGTGATCGTGCTTTGAGAAGCTCTTACTCCCGTGCCCGGTTACACTCGGTTTCAAACCGGTTGACATTTCTATTTCCAGGCATTTACGTAACGTCGCCCGTAGTTGAAGGAGGATAATTTACAATAAACTGTGAAATTCCCCTTCTCATCGAATATTTTGTCCATCAACTACTAAAGTTTTGTTGTAAGTTCTTGTTTTAAGTATTACACAAAATCAGTGCCTTCAAATAAGATATGACAACCTAGCACAATTTAGCTCCCCGAACTCGAAAAAAGTACGTTTATCGACCGATGTCTTGTATTTCGCTTAAATAGGTAAGCTAAAAGAGGGTTGGTTTGTCAGACAAGGTTTCGCTAAATCTCCTTGCGCCAGCCCACTAAGCGTTACCGTTACGGCACTAAGCTTTAATTGTGTTTAATTTTGCAATTTGTCTGCATTAATTACTTGCGCCCCATACTCACCAGCAACATTGCATTTGAAAATAATCGAATATTTGTGGGGATTAAAGCTTCACCCTTCAACAGATTCTTATACAACGATTAGCGGAGATGTTCCTACACTAGTTATGATTATCTGTGCCCAAGGTTCAATCTAGCGAACCTGTCGACCCGCTCGCATATCATGTAAACAGAATTACTTTCCCACAACAAACGTTCATTGTTACTGTCGCAGAAGACAAGTCTGATGTCGAGATAAAATAAATAACTTTTGGCTTCCTTCTTTGTATGAAAAATATTTTTTAATTGTGGCAATATTTCAGATGGGTTCCACGCAGGAGTTATAAATAGTACTGGTTTCACCTTCGACTCTGTATGCAGACATTTCAATTTTACAAATTATTGACGAAAAAACAACCACAGACTAGTGGGTGAATAATATAACAAATGCAAAGAAGTTGTCACAGAAAATAATTTGGAAGATCCATCTTTAGAAAAAACACAGTTAATTTTAGTGAAATTATTAAAAAATACAATCATACATATTAAATTATGTTAACACAAAGTTATCAATGAGGTTGTAACTTATTGGACGAAATCTTGCCATGTTGCCGGAACTGCTGCACTGGGAGGGAGTAGCCTATACTTCAACTTGTGTTTATACCAACCGGCCTCATGTTGAATGACGATAACCTCGTCCCAGGAAACACGATGATAATTTAAAAAAAAAAGTGTTGATCTATTTTCAACGAATCAACTCCTATTGTTAACGTAACTTGCATGCTATTTTACTCGAACTACTAAAGGTCTTTTCGTTTCTCCAGTGCAAAGAGCTCCACATTCACAAGGTATCGAGTATATTGAGTTAGTGGACGATTGCGTTTGGGCTGCATGGTATTTTGTTAGTCAATTAACTACGAAACTTGATTGAAGACTTGGAAATAGTACTTCTTATAAGGATACCATAATATGGAGATGAGTCTTCTCTGACGGATTTGGATAGTATATTTTAAAAAAAAGTGGAGCAAAAGATCTTTTTATTTATTTAATATTGTATAACCTGTTTTTTTTTAAATAAAGTTTCAATTAAAACACAAATTTTGAAAGTTTATAATTATCGTAAGCCTTGATTTACAAACTATAATGTAGCGCTACGAAGTAGAATAGTTGAATAAATGAAGTAAAGTTTTGCTCATGTTTTGTGCAGGATTGAGGAGAAGCCTGCGGCAACAACAGCAACAGCAGCAGCAACAACAGCAACAGCAGCAACAACAACAACAGCAGCAACAACAGCACAACAGCAGCAACAACAACAGCAGCAGCAACAACAGCAACAACAACAGCAGCCGCAACCAAGGCGGAGCCAGAGGGTGCAGCAGCTGCTGCTGCAGCAGCAGCAACAACAGCAGCAACAGCAGCCGGTGGCTGGCCCGTCCGGGGTAAGAAATTTGACCTATTTCCAAATACTACAATATCTTGATTCTTGCATTTCCCAACCGCAGATGTATAATATGTTCACACTATTTTCGTCAAGGTGTTTTCGATTTGTCAGGTTCCAATTAAATTACATTATAATAATAATCATAGTTTTAAATCAAGTGCGCTTTACTTCATTTGCAGCTACAATCACAAGTGTTGTGACTAGTGTCTTTACATAAGTTGTATCTTAAATTTTGGTTCTCTGAAATGCGCAACGGAAGTATTCATTCGTGCAACCAAAATGATAACTTCTAATAACAAAATAAAACTCGGCTCTAATTTAACTGGCATTTACTGCATTAGATTAGAGCTGGTTGACAATTTCTTGTTGCAAATAAATAATAAAAACAACATCCAAGTATCTTGCAAAAAGATTCAACCTTGCAAGAGATCGAATTAAAAAACAGTAATTGATAATTTTCCCCCAAAAATAATTGACAAGTTTATGTAGACCTTAGGGAGATGTATTTTTACCTGCATTAATAATTAGAACAACAAATAAGCACTGAGCATTATTTTTCAAAAAAAAATATTTTTCAGTACCGATCCTATCTTGTTCCCTACACCAGATTGCTAAGTCTCGGTTTTTGTGTTACAGCTGCAAACAAGGGGAAGAAAACGAAAGGGACAGCCTGAGCCCGCCCAGCCAAAAGCCAAGCGGGCCAGGCTGTCAACGATCCCCGAAGAGGAGGAGGAGGAGGCGCAGCAGGAGGAGGCGGAGGCGATGGAAGTCGATCAAGAGGAGGAGGAGGCGGAGGAGGAGGAAGAAGAGGAGGAAGAACAAGAGGAGGAGGAGGCGGAGGAGGAGGAAGAAGAGGAGGAAGAACAAGAGGAGGAGGAGGCGGAGGAGGAGGAAGAAGAGGAGGAAGAACAAGAGGTAATTATAAATATATATATTTAATTTCAACGTGGTAGGTGGGTGTAGCCCAGGAGCGTCACTAGAGTTTGGGCATTAAGGGGGGGGGGGGTAAATCCGCCATGTGCCAAATAAAAACTTTGCAACGGGGCAGGAATTCATAAGAGTTGAGGTGGGGGGTTTAACCAATTAATTCAATGTACCAAAGGCGTAATGGGGGGGGGGAGTACGGGGGGCGAAATTTCCCCTTCATGCATTTTGGGTGAAAATCTGTGCGTTTCAAAAATTCCACAATAAACCAACTTTGTATCTACTAAAATCATCTTTTTAATATAAAAAAATTCTCCTTCGAGGTAATTTTTGTGATAATCTGTGCCTTTTAAAGGATTACTAACTGAGGGTTGTTAATTGGGATAAAAGGGAAAACGAGGAAATTATTGGGGGGGGGGGGAGGGAGGACGTCGCCCAAAAACCTTTTGTAACGCCACTGGTGAAACCCAGTAGACGACAGGATTGGAAAGACTTTTAAAATATGGTCTACATTAAATGTTCATAGCGATGCACGTTCAACGTTTTCAAAACAACCAGACAAATATTTATAACTCGCAGATAAACAACTAACTTTGGGTTAAGCTGCTAACCAAGAATTCTCTAATTAGGGTTGAGTTTTACCCACCGACAATGTGACTATACTGCTGTCATCACAAGTTTCCTGGGTCAAAAATGTTTTATTTAAATTACTGTGTCCTGAAGTAGTTTTATACATAGACTTGCAAGTTGCCAAAGTTTTAATTGAGCATATTATAATGCAGCATTTGACAATGTACGATTGATTTGTATAGTATTGTTTATTAAGTGACAATTTTTTTAGTGAAGACTATACAAAAGTACATAGACGTATTAGTACCACACATACACATATTATATGGACACTGACGACGTAAGTTTCTTGACCAAAGTACACATTTCGGCGTGAAATTGAAAATTTGCATTATTTTGTTAAGCTGCATTAATAAGATAAGTCCAACATAATCGAATCTTAAATTAAACACAAAAAATTCGAATTTGTTGTAACTATAATAAGATATCTCCCCGCCTTGAAGTCTTTGGTATTTGCTCTGTATGTAGGGCTAGCAGTTCCATCTGTGACATGTCTCCTGGTGGCTAAAATTCATATTTTGATAAAGAGGTAGTCAGTGGGTTCTATATAATCTTTACGTTGTAAAGTTTTTACCTCCCTAAGTGTTTTATTAGTCTGGGTCTACTCTGCCTCACATACTGACTCTGTTTTGAATGGAATACTTTTATTTCTTGGACAAGAAAATGTCATTAAATATTTGACATATAGCAAGCCTTGCATGTGGCTTAAAACACCATTTTTAAATATTTCACTGGTCGCAACAGTAATGTAGGCGCGTGGTACACCTGTAACAGTTTCTTGACTAGATAATTCTTATTTTTATTTAGAACAACACAGTTAATGACTAGTTTTTTTTTAGAATATAATAATAAATTATAGTCATTTGACATTGAAATAAAAATAAAAAATAGGGAAACTAATGTCCAGATATTTTCGCACCCGGAATCGATACGTGTTAACTAGTGGGTAGTAATGTTTGGATTATCGAATGGGCGTCTAAAGATTCAGAAATCACTGGCAGTAAGTTGTATAGTATTTGTAACTGGGAAAAACGCCTCAGTTGGACGCGTTGATAATGCGGATGCACTGTAGCTAGACCCACATTGCACATTTTTTTTTAATTTTTAAAATTGGCGGACGTTCGATGTCCCACGGGCCATGTTTCCATATTATTTCTTATGCCAAGGTATTTATACCTTTACTTGTAAATAAAAAATCCACCGCCAATCTAAGGACCTTGACATCATTTCCTTGGGAAAACTATTTTAAAACTCTTGTTAACAATACTACACTGCTCCTCGATTAGTATTTTTTTTGATTACTATTCTAGGTGGCAGTGCATAGTGGCCAGCAACCTCAGGGCGACTTTTCGGGTTTTGCCATGGCAACGTTACTTTTGTAAAAATGTAGTTTCCACTACACTACCTTATCAGATCAAATAAAATTATATATTCGTGACGTACGGACATTCTAAATGATTTGCCACCTCAGATTTTGTTGCCTTTATTTTTAAAAAAACTGTCGATTACGTTGATGTAACTTTGTAACTTTTTGAACATTTTGCCACCAAACTAATGGCTTCAATCAGTACAAGCTTGCGGGATGGGTCCACATTTCACTGAACCGAACCTACCGTTCGAACGTTGTGGCGAGAATACAAAAAAAAAACATAAAAAACATAAAAACCAAACCAGTGACCTATTTTTTTCCGGCCGAGTCAAATGGAAACGCTCGCTTAAAAGGTTTGTAATGGTTTTCGTCTACGAAGACTCACGATTTATGAGAATCGAGCAACAACATGTCGGAAAGAACGAAAAGAAACACTGACAATGAAATCTTTAATTGACGTTGTAAGTCTGTTCAACCATATTGGATCCTTGGGTCGCTTGTGGTCGAATGCCGCATCTATCCCGTGCTGCAACGCCGTGCCAATTCCTAGTGTCTCTATCAGTTTTTCAAAGTGATTTTCCCACTTTTTGGTCATCCATCTTTCACACCAAAATAATATAAATACTTAATAACTATCGAACACTGAATTACGCTGTAAATACAGAAACCAGTAGTTGACCTACCAAAGCTTACTGGTCCATCAAACATAACGAGTGAAGATTTCCGAAAGTTCGACCTTCTCAATGACAGTAACTCGACCGCAGATTTGTTTACACGACATGACGCAACAAGCGTCACGAGCGGCCGGGTGACAATGTGATGACGCCGGGGGTGCAATCGTCTGTTCGGGATTGAAAAGATCGCGCTCGAAAAATAACATTTTGAAGGGCTGTGAATTTCAGCAAATCCACGATTCTGGAGATAAAAAGTTGTCTAAATGTGATTATATAGTCATGGGCAAAAATATAAGTTATTATTTACTACAATTCGGAAGTTAAAAAAGTCCGCCCACTACAATTCAGAGCTTAAAATGTACCCGTCCCTGAATGGTCTAGTGGTTAAGACGCTTCTGGAATGCGGAATCCTGGTTCGATTTCCACGGTTGGGGCGGACTTTTTTAATTTTCTGAATTGTGTAAATAGTAATAACATTACACCTACGGGAGTGTTTCCCGACTAACCAAATCGAGAAATAAAAATACAAGTAAAAGTGATGATTTGATTGTGGGACCAATAACTCTTTTTTCTCACAAAACGAACATGTGAATTCGGGAGGAATAACCTAGGGTAAACGCTGGACTGGTTCAGATTTGTTTCGTCTTCAATGCCGTCCCCAAATGTTCGTCAAAAGGCATGGGGTGGGGCGGGACCGGGTCAAGTTATTACTTGGGGGGACTTGAAGGCGGACGACTTTTGTTGTCTATGTTTTATAATGGTATGATTCCACCTTGTACAAGTAAAATACATGGTTAATTAAAAATTTGAACCATTGCCATTCCTAATTAAAAATCCATAAAATACTTGAGCCCTCTATAAAATCAATTACCCTACGGGAGTGGGTTCTCTGATTAAATGAATCGAGTAATACTTTGTCTCCACACCACCCACCCCCACTTTGGCTTCTCTACTGTTGTTGGAATGTTGAATGCATTTGAATCGATGAGCCACAATTTTTTAATTATAAAACATAACTGTACAAGTCTAAATTAAAAGATAAACTTGGATGTTTTTTCTTCCAGCCTTAACTTTTCCATCCTTGAACTTTGAGGGATCCTCAACCCATTGTATACTGAGAATTTAAACAGTTGTTAGTTTGAACCAGTTGAGCAGAACTACAAATATGATATAAATCACACTGTCCTATAAAGAGTTTCAAATTGAAACCCAACAAATAGTTGACATTACTTGTTTTAATAAATGCTGTATGTCGTTTGTTTTAGGACCACCCGTGGAAGCCTCTTCTACGCCACACGGGGACGTGGGGCCTCTTTATAGAGGGCCACGTTCAACAGTAAGTGCAAGGTGTTACTTCCTCATTCTTACTCTAGTTGGTCTGCTTCGCCCGGAATCTCCCCCCAGGTTCGCATGATTAAGGGTGGGACACGGGACTCGCTAACATTGTTACAGCAAACCTAGTAGCAGAGCAGACAACAACCGCCCATGTTATAACTAAAATTCTTGACTTTCACAACATGCAGACACCAACGCCGACCTAGCGAAGTCTTGCCATCATGACACTATTTGATGAGGCGCATAGCGAGCAAAGTAAAGTCAAAATCCCTTGCTAATTTCATGTGATTTCGAGGGTCGTTTAGTCGTAACACTATGATGGTTGGTTTTTGTTATTTAATTCTGTCTATTTATTGCGCTATAGCTACATTAACGTACATCATTATTATTACAATAATTTGACCAGCTGTGCTTATTATAATGCTAATTGACTGAAATGTTTTTTTCCACTCTTCAGAGAAGATGGCACCTGGCTCCATGGCACTTTCGGGCCAGTAGAAGGCCGTACAAGGGACGGGAGGATCAAGGTCGGGCGGCGGAGGCGCGACCAAGTTTTGTATCGGGTGGAGGGTCCCCCGACCGCCGAGGGCCTTCAAGGTAAGTCAATGGCATTAATAGTCTAGTTGTGGTTGGGCCATCAAATTCCAACTCGCAACCTTCTCGTGGTTTGGCCGTATTAGGGTAGTTTTTCTCCTGACTAATGGCGAGCTCTGAGGGGTCGTCGTCGAGGAACTTATCCTTTTTTCCTTTGCTACCAACACCACAACAACAACAACACAATTGACAATACGGACCGGATGATGACACGGACGGAGACGACCCGACGTGGGGTAACCCTGCCCTCCCCATACGCTTGTGGCTGGTTTCTGACCAGCACAGGCCCCTTTCCACCCCTTGTCCCCCCCGCGTCACCACCTCGACGATCCCTCCCTTCGTCTCGATTAGCCAAGTTGCAAAGTATTAAAAACTATCTAATTCACCGTGCATTGATTCTTTTTTCGTCTGCGTGTTGGGTTAGTTTACATTAGATTCAGGTGCTAATTTTCCTTTTCAATGGTGGAGGTGTCGGGTCCATTAATTTACCAACTTTCTGGTAACCTAGCTACTCCCCGGTACCTCCAGGGTCACCAACAACCTTCTGCTCATCTTGTTTGAAGGTCCAGACGAGTGTGATACACGTACAGACAGGACAGGCCGCGGGCGGCTAGACCTATATACAGTTGCTCATTTCCTCCCCTCGAAATGGTTGAATTTTTACTTTTTGGTCACAATAAAACTTGCAAAAACTGTTTTGAGGTAAACCCACAGAACTAGTGCGAGAATGTGGGTGGATCAATTTTCTAACCGCCCGCGTGTTACATGGTGGCAAAACACGAGTGCCTATCTAAGGCCCGCAAGGGCTAGCTATAAATGCCACTGTAAACTCTTGATCAGGATTTTGTTTGGTTTCAAATGTAGCAAGCCTTTTTCAAAATTTGGAACTTTTTGACAAAATCAGTCCATTTGATAGTAGGCCTACTAGCTTTCTAAATCCAAAATAACTAGCCCATCAAGTTACCTTGACCAACCACTTGTAGGTGTAGTAATCAGTTTATCGAAATATACTATAAGTCTTGGCAATTGTAGAGTTTTTGTTTTTTTTAAAAATGATTTGATGTTGATTGTTGTTTTAATCAAAGTATTGAGACTATCTAGTATAATTTGAAAGTTGATTTTTTCATTCACTAGCAATTTGTGCTGGATCCGAAATGACGGAGATTTAGTTTCCAAATCCAAAATAATGTAATATTTACTAACATCAGATTAGAAAAAATAAATCAAGTATAGGTAGTTTTGATGTTTTAATAGTGCCAGGTTTCAAAGCCATTCACTATAGTTTGACTTGTTGCATATTTGAGTAAATGGAAAAGCGTGATTGATTCCCCTTGATAAAGAACCTTGTGTAGCCTAAAGTATGGGCCCAACACACTATCTTTTATCATTCGTCAGTCGGACCTTTTCTGCAGAGTATGTTTTAGATTTAGACTAATGACATGGGTAAAATGGGCTTACAAACAGCAGCAGGTGCCTTCTTAATGAAAGGTACAATCTGTGTAGAATAGAAACGAAGCTTAGAATAGTTTTTAGCTAGAGAGCTATCAGTTTGTGAAGGTGCTAGTCAAACAACAGAATATGAACATCACCTGGAAATTCCCTATTTTACGATCAACAAACCAGCGTTGTATGTGGTTGGGGTTGAGAGGACAGGCAGAAACACTTGATGATGATGAATGGAATGGATTAAGAGAGTCTACACATTTTTTAACATTGGTTAGGTGAAAAACAGGGCAGTGAGTCATACTCTACACAGTCGGTAACTTAAAAGTTGAGCTTGGTTAAACACTTGTTTTTGCTGATTTTCTCACTTCCCAAGAATATTGAATTAAGTGGTTAAATATACTCATAATCATTTCTATAGTGTAACAAGTTAAATTATTAATGCATTATATACATTTGAAAATGCATGGTTTGATGTAACAAGAAAAATGTAACCCTGGATATCGTTATTGAACCTAGCTTGGGACGGCTGGTCGCTAAGACTTTTTTATATTTAGTAGAAATGCAAAACATTGCAACAATTAAAGAACTGAAATAAAAACATTGAATTGATTGAATCTAGACTAATTGTGTTTTAGATGAATATCTCTTGATCAGACACGGGCACATTATTTGAAGTTGTGAGCACATTCTTCTCGAAGTAAATATGCCGCAATCTCTTATTAAAAGTAGTTTAAAAACCATGCTATAATGGCCTGATACTAAGACATGGTGCTACAAGGGGTGCATTTACAAGCCAAAAATATAATAATATATAATAATAATAATATAATAATAATATAATAATAATAATAATAATAATAATAATAAACTATCATACACTAATAATTGGATGAGGCGATAGCGACGTAGCGAAGATTCCTTTCACTACACTGGAGAAACAATCCGGATGTTTCTTTCTTTTCTTGTCTTTCTTTCTTTTAGTATTTTTGTGTGTCTGTTAACACGATTCCGGCTAAAACGATACTCCGATTCGCGATGAAATTTCATGGAGGCTTCGAAATCTCTGAACTTAAACTGCACGTTTTGAGCGCAATGCGGAAATTTTTTCTCAAAAAAACGCAATTTTACGATTTTTTTTCGATTTTTAAAAACTTTCTTCGACTTATAACACCTACATGCTTTAAACCGATCTGAAATGATTTTTTCCAGAACCTTAATTTCATGAATTAAGATATTCGTGCGAAATTTGAGCGTAATCGAGAAAATTATTTCTCAATGAAAATCGAAATTTTACGTTTTTTTTCTTTTTTAAAACAATTCTTTGGACTTATAACACCTTATGATTCTTTATCCTATTGTAATAATTTTTTCACATAACCCTTAATTTTAATAAAGTTCATATATTTGTGGACAATTTGTGCGCATCGAATAATTATTCTTATGAAAATTTCAATATTACGATTTTTTCCTTTTTTTAAATTACAAATAATTAACAATTTAAATTTAAGTTAATTTTTCATTATTTAAGTTAATTTTTAAAAAAATCCTTCAACTAGTAATGATTTTTTTCACAGAACAACAGAAATCCGCATAACACATGGCAGCTCAATGCACCAATTACGCTCATCCAACAACGCGGCGGGACTTGAGCGTTTTCCTAGTAATAATAATATTATTATAACATGTTGTGTGTTTTGTTGCAGGAATACCCCAACATCTGCGGAAATATTGGGTGGCCGGAATTCCCCGGCAACACCGGGAGGCCGTGTGGCGATGGGCATCGCGCGTACACGACCGTAAGTAAACAAGGCACACACAACCACACATGCTCCATCTCCCGAGCCAACCCCTTGTGGACGTGGCCTGCTCACACAGACAACACAGATTTAGCTGGCCGGACGTCAGGTCAAGCGAGAGACGGGAACGCCACAGTTGACAATTTACACACAACTGCATAGGTATGGCTACGTATTTGTAATGTTTATCCGTGATAATGGTTTCACATAAATCAACATTTTTAAGCTGTGAATAAAGTAGTTCGTCCCACAGAGTCAGTTATTTTTAGCGAATAATGATTTCAAGTATCACGATTTCAAAGTGTTTTTTTTTTGCCTTGTTGGTCATGGTGTGTCCTCACGTTTCCAGATGTTTATAATGCCAACCTCGCCAGATTGATTCAATGTTTAGGAGCAGCAAATGTCTTGATTTTTTATTCGTACACTTCATAAATACTTACTTTATTTTTGTAAGGCTATTTTGGGCAAAGCTTGGCTTTAAAATAGTCGTGTTTTTCTCCGAAAGCAGTTTTAGAGACGTTATTTTATTTACTTTTTGCCGATCCTGTGGCCATAGTGCGTGGGCGACAGTGCTGCGATCCCTCGGCGACCGCCACCTTATCTAGTTCCACCTATAGCAGATATTGTCCACCATAAAAATCCCCAAAGCCACTAGTTGGTAGCCCACATAAATGTAGTGGTAATTTAAAATCATTGCAGTTTTGTATTCCTTCTGGGGCAATTGAATATTGTTGCCAAATTTGCGTGTTTTATCCCCTTAAAAACCCCTCTCCAGTCCCATAAAATGGACGTAAATGATTTGTTGATGAATTAATATTGCATAATATGGATGTTGGTTACATAATTTTTACCTTTTATTCCCGTATAGTACAGGCTGATGTGCAAAAGATGCGAGTCGAGCGATGTTAGTAAACTAGGAAAACGCTTAAGTCCCGCCGCGTTGTTGGATGAGCGTAATTGGTGCATTGAGTAGCCAAGTGTGATGCGGATTTTTCTGTTGTTCTGTGAAAAAACTCATTACTAATTTGAAGATTTTTTTTAATTTATTTAATTAATTAAAAATAAACTTTAATTTTTATTTTTTTAATTAATCGTATTTAAAAATAAAAAAATCGTAAATTTCGATTTTCAATAAGAAATAATTATTTGAGTTGTACTCAAATTTCAAACGAATATCTTAATTCATAAAATTAAGGTTCTTAAAAAAAATCACAACAATCGGATAAAGCATGTAGGAGTTGTAGTAAAAGATTTTTTTTAAATCGAAAAAAATCGTAAAATTGCAATTTTGATAAGAAATAATTTTTCGATTGCGCTCAAAAACGTGGTAGTTCCAAGTTCAGAGATTTTCGAAGGCCTCCATAAAATTTCATCGCACTCGGAGTATCGGTTTTAGCCTGAATCGTGTTAGACAAACAACAAAAAATAACAAAAAGAAGAAAAAAAAAGAAAAAAAACATTCCGGATTTTTTTTTCTCCAGTGTAGTGAAATGAAATCTTCGCTTCGCTCGCTAACGTCGCTAACGCTCATCCAATTATTGTTTTCTTGTTACAGACGCGATGGTCTTCTACACCTAAAGGGTCGCGATTGGGGCCAGGGCCGCGAAGTCGAACTCCTGTGAGGTGTGGGACTAATACCTGGTTCAACAATGAGGCTGAGCTGTAGACATCTAGCAGAGTCCCCAGACCTAGCCTAATTCTCACTAACAACCTACAACAGGCCATGATGAGTAACAATTAAACTGATTTTATGATTCATATTTCAACACATCCATATCATATTCATGCATCTAACACGATGCAGGACATTTGTCAGGTTGGCTGGTTACCTATCCCTTCACACAATCTACATGTTCCGTTACCGTTATAGCAGCCCTTACACAGTCTTGGGAGGAACGCGTTCCTTTTTCGTACATCTTGAAAAGTTACTATTTGGTGGGAACTTAAGAAATCTAATGTTCCTTTACAAGTTGCTTTCGCCGTCGTAATCCATCGAAATCCAGTACCACTGTACCTGATGTCGTAAACTAGGGAAACGCGCGCAAGTCGTTGTTAAACGAGTGAGTGAGCCAAGTGCTGAGAACCCGGGAACATCCCCTTTCCTCCCATATAACCAAGGCTGGATCTAGCCCAGTATATGGGGAATGATACCGGGGGGTACTATACATATGGCTCACTCACTCGTTTAACAACGACTTGGCGTTTCCCTAGTTACATTGCAAGCTGTGGCCCTTTTTTTACTTATGAAAAATCTAAACAAATGCTATCGATATTTTATCTCAATTTGATTTATTGTTGGTTTAAATCGCAACGAATCTTTCCCACCCGTTTGGTCAGAATTGGCCCAAATATCACGAAAATATCGTATTAAAAACAGGGGTAAAATCGTAAAAGCACGAGTTCTAGGAAAAAAGTATTTCTTCCGATGTCTCTGAAATCTCAACATGTGAAATTTCAGTGATTTGTAAAACGTTCCCACAAAGTTCCATCAAGATCAGAGTGCCGTTTGGTAAATATCACGAAATATCTCGAAACAAAAAAAACGAAAGTAGGTATAATCGTAGGAATGGTTTGATTGATTGTACCAAAAACGGGGCAAGTCTAATTTTAGAGATTTCAAAGGTCCCCTCCAATTTTCATCGAGATCGCACATGTCGTACAGACAAAAAACCCAACAAAAACAAAAACACCCGAGCTATTTTTCTTAGGGTAACGTTAGTGAAAAAAACAAGTGAAATTAAAGTCTTTGCCTCGATCATTCAATCACTTACTAAAATTAATAAAGTAACGATACATAAACTCGTGAAACGCAAAAGTTCAAGTTCTTTTCGAGGTAAGCCTATACGTCACTGTTTTATAAAAGGAACGGGAACTTTTGATATTATATTTCATGTGTCATGTACCGAACTGGTCTATACTCTATATAGTTGATTTGTTATGCATAGTTTAGGGCCAACAGCGGTGAAGTAGAGCGTACGTACGGCTCGCTTGTGATATATCAGTGATGCTGATACGCAATGCTACGGTCGTCCATGGCAGTGACAAGTATTGAGTGGCGGTCACGTCTGACTGCCTTTCTCGGTTGAATTTCCCCTGAAAAATCTCTAAAAACTCTTGAAATCAAACGAGTTGCAGTAAACTTTTGCAGACTTTTTGTTTTCAATGTGATTAGTTGGCAGACCTTGGTTAGGATGTTTCACATTCTTTTCACTCTTTATTTTATTTCCGAACACAGTTTTTCTTCATTTTATTATTTTTATTGCTATTTGGAAGGCTGTGTGTGGAATGGTTCAGCCGAGTGACTAACATTAGATCATGGAGGTGGATACTATGTTAGATGACAGACACGGACGGTAGGAATACTGTTGTGCTGAGACGTGAAGCTTTTGACTAATATTTGCTGCACTTTTTCATTTTATTACAAGTAAACGTGACTCTTGGAGACTTGCCGTACAATGTTGTTTCCCTTGGTTAAAGTATGTTTCAGCCGAGTGTTTAACAACCTTTGACATTATCAGCGGCCATTACGATGTGGGAACCACTCGAAAAATAAAGAGGCCTATTGAAAGCCTTTTTTTCATCTAATAAACGGTAACATTATGATTAATAATCTCATGGGCAAAAATTTAAAGTAATTTTACTATGCCATACATGTTTATTTGCATTGCAACACCAAATGGAAATAAAGCAAACATCATTCATAAAACTAATAAATAAAAAACATTGTAAACATCAACACACGCTTCAACAGTTGGCAACATTGTTTAATTTTCAAGACGCAATGAGAGATTTGCTGAACTAACCATCCTTTCAAAAATACAACGACACAGACTGACAGTAACTGCACAGTTTTAGATTCGGCTTGTGTCCTGTATTGGCTAGCCTACAGCTCCTGCATCCTAGAAATCTTTTCAACTTTTTCTTTCGCCACAACTTTACCCTTGAAGGTAGTATACTGGCATCTAAAATAAATTTAAACAACGTCGATAATATGATTTAATAATTCAGCTGTCAAAGTAATGCCTTTTAAATCAAGCGGCCAGTGCATGATGGCATTTTTTTTTTTGCTTAAATAAAAATAAATTGTATTTAGTGTCTACCCAGTCAGTTATAAAACTGATTTTCAGTGGGGGACAGTAAATCGTTGGTTGTGCCGAGTTGATTACGTGACGAGATTCAAGGTCGTTTACACCAAGCTGACGTTGACTAGCAATAAATCAATAGGCCAACATATATTGTATATAGTGGTATAAAATATAATTTCAATTACAAGGGATCCGGTAAACAATTGGTTATATATTATCACGATATCGCCAGCAATTGACAAACGATAATCGATATTATCGATACTGCGGTATACTGATGTTGACATTCCCACCATCCACTACATTGTTGTTGTTTTTTTGAAATGTATTAACCAATGACTACGCCTACCGTCAACACGTTTCAATTTAGTGAATGTAGAATTAATTTCTATCTTGTCTAGGATTATTTTACTAGTAGTACATGACAGTCGGTCGCAAGCCGCGAGGTGGCTAGTGGAACGTCGTAGAGTGTAGGGTAGTCCATGAGCACGCGGAGAATACTTGTTCGCGCCATAGCAATCACCAAACCAACCTAGTATTCCTACAAAATATGCAAACCTTTTACAAATATGGTGCATAGTGGCAGATATTTTTTTTAGTGTAACACACACACACTCACTCACGCTTATAATAATATAATTCCTGCAACCTATTACATTTCCTCATTTCCACCAAGTTTTGTATCCAGAACGACAAGTCTTTCTTTTTACTCCGCCATCATTGGCTGGATTTATAAAACTTTCCGTCTCTAGGCGTCATGACGCATCTCGAGGGGTCCTTCAAGTTTGAGAAACTTGTTTAAAGAGTCAAATCAAACCCTGGGGTCAGATACGGAGACGTAGAGGTGTGTACAAATAAACTTTTTAGAATGGGAACTTTGGAATTTATTTTTAAATTGAGCAAATTTAGCATTTTGGGTCTTCTTTTTCTCTATTAATCCATCTAAAATTGTGGTTTCTTACATTTTTTGTATTACAAATTTCGGAGACTTATCATTGAGGTAATTTTTTTAATAGTCGTAGGCAATTGACTTATTTTTTAGTAAATGTAGCATTTAGTAAGCGTTTTTTAGAAAATCATATTTGCTGATTTAACATCTATAGCGACAAGTGCTCGTTTTACACATGGTGAATGTTTGGTGAAGTACTGCGCTGGCTTTATGAAATACTTGGTCTGTTTGCTACAGAATTTACGATAGGCCTAGTTGCAAAACAAGTGATAAATTCAAATTACTGGGTGAGTCTTGTGATTATTGTTCAACGATACATGAAGGCAATCGATACTGGTAGATTTTGTAACAAAAATTGATTTAACTAATGTTACATACATTTAAAAAATCGCTTAATTATTGTCAATCCACTAAATTTCCCATACATTCCGGACCACTTTAATCTCCAACTCTCACCCCCAAATTTGGAACTGTGGGTGTTGAACAATTTGTCACCTACATTAGCATGAGAAATATTGATATAATTTTTCTCTTGTGGCATACATTTAGGGTCAGTTACTAAAAGAACTAACCAATATTATAAAAATATCCGAAAAAAGCCAAGCGGTGCGCAAAAGGGCTCTAGTGGGTCATTGCTCACTCATCGAATGTTTGGTCTGCTTTTTATACAAAGCCGCCCCCCCCCCCCACTGAAAGCTAGTTAGGCCAATGTGGACTGAGTGCAAGACTCACATAAGAATGTATTTATTTTATTATTTTTTACGTAAACCTATTTATTTATTTATTTATTTACTTATTTATTTATCTACTATATTTTGAACACATTTCATAATCGTATTAATAATTGATTTATTTTGAATATTTCGTAGTTATTCATTTTTTTATTTTTATAGACGAACAGAGAACAGGACCAAAAAATTCTTTGGCTTTCGTCCAACAACAACTCATACATACAATTTTAATATACAATGCCTGGATATATTTTCTAAGCAAAAGTTGCGCTTTTGTCTTGTACCCGTGTAACGATACTTTTACCACGGTGCTCATTGGACTCGGCATTTCTCGCAGAGGTAGCTTGTGACTCGCACCCTCTGTACTACACTCGGTGCTTCACACTAATTTGGGTACATTATTTTAAATGCTGTCCGAATTATGTATTGGCTAAATCTTTTCCTCGGAGAAAAGCAGTGTGTGAATTATTATCGATATTTTCATTTTAAAGAGTCTAATATTCATATCGGCTGTTAACGGCATTAATCCATCATCACTGCGAAAAAGATTAGATTGACAAGCTGAGATGGGTCATGTGGAGATGAGCAAGTATCAAGACATGTACAGCAACGTGCTATATCAAGTTTTACTTAATATTTATTTGTCAAAACAGGCCAAAGCCAGACAAAGAATCATAATATAACCCTTTGTACACTTGAACAGATTGTAAAAAAAAAATCAGCAAGCACTTTTGAAGTAGTTTCGCTATTTTGAAGGTCATCGTTGTGTTGGGTTGGCATTTCTTTGATTCCAAGTGCTTTGATTTTTTATCAACAAGTCATAAATATATCGCTCGGAATGGCAAGTTAAACTTTCCAATGAAAATCTACGCACGTACGGATCGCGTAACGAAAGTGATGTTAGAAAATAGAATAGTGCTCATGGAAGAACCAGTTCCGAATTTTCTGATCCAAATTCCCAACTACATAGCCTATATACAGTATACAATGTTTGGCTTTCAACACAACGATTTGATAACACATTGATTAGTGTCACAAAATCAGCTTAACATTTTGTTGCCAAATGGGCATTCAATAACATTGATACTGACATGACAATATTACTATTTGCACAGGTAACATATTGGAGATTTATATTACGTATGTTCAAGCAATCGCTATGATACAGCCCACAGCAGGGCTTTGAGACAGCTCCAATCACTGGGAAGCTCGCATTAGCACGGAGTAGAATGTATGCATGTGTGTGACTGTGTGAATGTTTGCAGTGCCAGTGAGTGCAGTGTATGATTGCGATGTACGCCGTCAGCATCTAGACGCATAGCGTAAGGGGCCCCGCGCTATCGTGTTTAGATGCTGAAGCTAAGCGAGCTTTTCACATGCTTGTATTTATCTCTCCTTTACACCCTGCGATTATGTAGTGTTTGATTATCAATCAATCAATGTGACTTTCCATCGATGTGCTGATACAAATATTGAATACTGAATCTACCGCAACTAAATTGTACTCATAGCAACACGTGTTTTTGCAGTATATACACAATCGCTTCGTACAGTGTTTGAAAATGTGCATGAGCCGGTCACGAGTGTTGTCGCCAGGATTCAGACAAGTTTGCCTGATGTATGTGTTGCAATATGTCTGGTATGTAATGTTATTAACAACATTTAGATTCACGGTAATTGAGACGTTGATTCCGAAAGCAGCTGAGAAATGCCAAGTGCGTGGTACATGATAAAGGCATGACTTGTGTAGGAAAGTGTTGGGCCGAGAATCATCGAGTATAAAAATATAGCATTCATTAAAATTAAAAAAGTTCAGAGTTTGATTCCCGCCAAGTCAAAAGTTTTTAACTACTGATTTGGGCTCAAATCCATCAGTTCTTGTCTTGGGAGTTTGTAAATGGAGACTTTGGAGCCGTCCTAGCAACGATGCACATAATATATCCAACTTGTTTGGGGGGGGGGAAAAAAAATCGACCTTGTTGATTCTGGCGTTGATTCGCGGGTGTTTGCACTGTCCATACCACTGATTGCTACATTTCCTATTAAAAATATCGATCTTTGGTTGGTTATCGCTCACTAACCTACAGGCCTACAGGGTAGGCTTGGTCGCTTTGATTTACTGTCCCCCACTGAAAATCAATTATATAACCGAGTGGGTAGACTCTAAATACAATTTATTTATTTTAATTTACTTTCGTAAGATACTAGTACTAGATTTCTATAAAGTGGTTGTCGAACGAAATACTTACGAGATAAAAGCAAGAATCTAAAGAGAAACGTTATGCACCTGATGGTATTGCATTTAAATTGATGGACACATGCCATTAATTTGCAGTATTAAGGCCCACCTATTCAGAAGCCAGGACTAGAAATCGAATGTTAATTAACATTAATTAAATTAATATCGTAATAATTATTAGTCTGACCACATTGACGAACTGATTTTCCAGTGGCGACTTGCTAACCCAACCTGACACAAGACAAAACTTAAAACTACTCCCTATTCGTATGCCTACCTTCCAGGCTATGCGGAAGGGAATGTGCATTAGTTTGCCTAGATTATAATTTTAAAATCTCCACATACCGTCCTCCATACTGAAATAGCTTGAAATTATAGAATATTTGCTACATAGTTTTAATTTCCTTTTCTCTCCGTGTGTTTCTTCATCCGTGCATAACTGGATTGTTTTTTTTTTAAAATACTAAATGGAAAATTAAACTTGATGTAGAATTACATGGTCTTAGTTGTTGTACCATGCACTGATACGTGGCTTTATCGAAAATGAATGTTCGTTTGCAATGCAACAGTTTTCGTCACAAGTCTCTGTAAACCCAAAGACAGGCACCCACACAACATTAACAACGCTCACCAATTTGTATTTGGTCGGCTCACAAGGGGGGGCAGGGTATAAAGAATCCGTTTCATCACAACTTTACAACTCTAAATTGAATAGGAAACAATATTCTTTAAAGTGATGGTTTTTATTTGGATCTTGTCATTCAGACCTCAAAACATAAACATAAACATATCAATCTCCCTTGACAACAACAATTGAAAATACACAACCCTCAACATATTATAATATAAATGATGGGACTACCCAACCCACTGTGACTGGAATGCAAGGCATGACATAAAGGGCTAGGGCAAGGGGCTATTACCCCCAAAAAGATTTTTTTACCACATAATCTATAGCATAATACTACACTGAAATTACCGTTTCAAAAATTATATCTTGTAACTGAGATTTGACACTAATTTTTTAATTTTTTAATCCAGAAATTTGCGAAAATAGGCGTTTTGGGTAATTTCTTGAATCGGCTTCAACGTGTTTCTTTTTGTTCCACATAGATACTAGAACATCGTACCAATCTAAAATGGCTATTTAGAACATCGTGTCTTGAAACTGTGCCCAAATATACACTCAAACACGCAAAAATATGCATTCCAAAATCACACCCTTTCTTGGTAATCAGCATATTTTGGCCGAACACTTGCCCCCCACTTACTAAACAAAAATATATTGGATTGACAGAAAAGGCTGTCGAGTACTTCAATAATGCCAATATTTTTTTGAATCAAAATCCACTCAGGTCACGGGGAACAAAGATCGTCCCCATAGTTGATTCTTATGGGGAGATTTTTGCGATGGGACCTAGCTCGAAAAATACCAGTTTGAAATAATTTTTGGGGGTCATGTGCACCCAATAATTTTTCTTTAAATTTCTAATTCAAGTTAGCCTAATGAATATATTTTTTTTAATTGCGCGGGTGAATACCCCTTAAATTCGAACACCGATAAAGTTATTGTTATTTATATAATATTTTGGTCCCCCGCGTCCACCCTTCGTTTCCTTCGCTAGAAAAGTAGTAACATGGTGTACTCACACTTTAGAAATTTTTTATCTTGAGGCGCGGAATAACCTTAGGTGTTAAAGCGCCCTAAAACTACAAATCTAGGCCTAATACTAATAATACAGTCCGTTACACATACAAAAGTAGCTACATTAATGTTGTTTACAAGTTTGGACTAGATTGATAGGTACTCACTAGACCCTGTGTAGTAAGGCGGTTCCGATCGTAGATTGTGGCCACCCTCCAAAACACAGATGCGACATTTTCTCGTTTTTCCTGAAAGAAAAATGTGTTTCATCACTAAAAGTTCTTTAATCTTTTCGTTTTATCTGAAGAAGATTGGGAATGCTTATGCATTGCATTTCGTGCAAAATATAGTGCAGTCCTGGCTTTCAACATGATATCGTAAACTTACGACCTTTTAAAAACACATCAGCGCTTGCTCGAAAGTATGTCTTGTGTTGATTAGAGTGCCGCAAGTGATGGTGACACAATCTACCTATTGACGCAACAAGAACATGTGACTGGAGTGGGTAGACTCTAAATACGGATTTTATTATAATTTTAATTTATAACCCTTGCCAAAGGGCCAAGACACACTTGCCATTCCGTAAATATAATACTCATGAGCACCCACCAGCCTCAAAACCATAATTAATTCTCTGAATTAACCAACTGACCCATCCCCCCCCCCCCCCCCCCGACTTGACGGTCCCATGATACCTGCTCACTCGAACAACACAAGAACTTGCAAACATTGCATCTCGGCTAAGAAGCCAAAGCCAAGACTAGGTCAAAGTTTAGTTTACTCGGGCAATTGATCCAACAGGTTTTTTCACAAAGTTTTTTGCACACAACTATATCATATAGATGGGAATACTTGAAAGTTAACATGATATAAAACCAATACGTTTCTTTAAGAGTATTGGGTGTGGATGCTCAGTCTGTCGAGTGTGGTACATTCATAGCTTTTTGATTACTTTTTTGATTTTGGTAGACTCTAAATACGAATGAATTTATTTATTTATTTATTTACCTACATGGAAAATGAATTGAAAAATGTAGACGTACTTCGACAAGTACGAATAGGCCTACACCTTTCGGCTATAGATCCGTGCCGTGCTCGCTCTAATTTCGTTGCGATTTCAAACTCTGCCCGGTCAAACAGAATGCTGTTCAAATCGCAAACAAATTTCATATCCACAAAAAGAAAAGTAGTCGGTTTGAATCTAGGCATATAACTTTTCCCGTACAGTGGCGGCATACAGACGAAATTGGGCTTGGGGAAATTTGGCATGTAAAATTTATTTGAGTAATATCTCTCACAAATACAAAACAATTTGTAAAAAGACAGCCAAACGTGAACTTTATTGTGTAGACCTATATATCCAAGCAAAGTTTTGCGCTGAGTTATAATGTAGTCAAGGGGGTATAGGCCTTATATTTGAGAGTGAAACTCAAGGCTGTCCTTCAACAAGTTGTTTTGATTCGTAGGATTTCACTACTTCCATCACTTGTTTAGTTTTAACTTTTGACGCCACTCCTTAAAAATAATAGACCTAATACGCGTCGCTCAAGGTCATCAGTGTTAATTTTGTAATGTTGAGAAAACGTGATAGTGAAAGAGAGAGGTATGATCGGTGTTCTTGTTCCCATCTTGTCATTGAGCCATAGTAATAATAGTTGTTTTACGCAAATGTTGATGCTGTTCAGTGCATGTTTTGGTTTCCAACATCTGTTTGTGTTTTGGTTTCGGTAGTGGATTAGTTTTTATCAAAAACTGTGCAACAAACTGTTCTAAACAACTATGAACTAAGGTCGAACGTCGTGTTTCTCAAAATGTCCTTGACGTTTTAGTAAAATCGTCAGCAGTTGAACTTGTCATTACTTTCACCACAGTTGTTCTTTTAATTCACGCGCTTCTTCTATAGCAATAAGTAAATAAATAAATATCTTATTGCCGCGACTTGGATCGCACAAATTCGGTGAGTTTAAATTTTATCAAGGAACTGTTTTAAGTTCCCAGCAAGAACAACTTTTGAGAAAGAGAAATTAAAAACGCGTAGCATTATTTATGCTATACTTGGAAAACTTGAACATTTTTGAGAAGTCAAATGTCTATTTCATTTTCTGAATTTAAAGATGGTACAAAACGCTGATCATATACTCGAGTTTTCCATTAGAACTTAAGATCTTTGTTCACTTAAAGGTCAACTGACAGAAATTATGTAGTGACTACGTAATTCACACTTCAAATTTTACCCCATCTCACTTCATCTAAAGAGAGAAACTTTCAACTGTGCATTATTGTGAAGAATCACGTTGTTTGATGGAAGCAGTGCTCTATAATGTATAGGCGGTCGAGTAAACTAATCCTTTTAGTCCCATTCAACTTTGCACTTTAATTGCGGGTAAACAATAGGGTTTTTCGATTATACCCCGATCTTTTTATTTTTTGGGGTTAATAATTTTATTTTGTTTTTTTACCCCAGGCCAATAGCACAAACGGTACCTTTTTTTTTATAGAAGATTGAAAATACACATCTGCAAAAAAAACAGCTAAAAACCCGGAAATTTGATATATCTCTAGTATTGCAGGTTGCAGGTATTTGAGGTACACAAAATCCAAAATATGCACAAAAAAAACTCGGATAAAATCTAGTTTTAGAAATGCACTGATGATAAACATCTTTTCCTAAAATGAAGTTTGAATTCAAAATCCAAAATTTCCCAACATTGCTTAAAAAATGTTGAAAAAACACTAAAAATCTTGGAAAAATCAAGTATTTTTAAATTATTGCTAAAAATAACTTGGTAATTTTGACCAATTTAATTCGGTACTGAAAGGGCTCAAAGCACGCGGAAACTTTCGAAAAGTGTAGGCCATTGTTATAATACAGTAGTTGCTAAATATTAGATGAGACAGTAGACGTGCCCGCTAAACTAGATGCAAAATACTACTCGGCAAACACAACTTTAGATTTATTGGAATCATCCCTACTTGTAACTTTACGATTTGTGTGAAAAATGTATTTCTCCATTCGGCTTTCAAGTAATTATTGCTAACAAATAATCTTTGTATGCTGTTGAATGCACATTAGAATAATGTAAATATAATCGTCTTGTAAATAGTCTATGGCAACTGCGTGTTTACGTGTAATGCTCTTGATAATCTAATTTAGACATTTCCCAAACTTTTTTTTAAATTTATAATTTTTTCTAGAAAATAATGGATAATTTTAAAACTATATCGAGTTTAATATTGTTGGTAAGGTTTTCGTTTTATATGGTTGTGCAAGGATCTTTAGATTGTTGGCTTCAAGTTTGGTTGGTTTGGGAAAATTTTTCAATTTAAATCAAAACTTGCAAAATGTATAGTCTACTATCCATTGACATCTTGCCAAGGTATTCAGTACTAGACCAATTAAAACATTGTAGATAGACTCTACCCTACTCACACACTATTTCAAAATCGACCATGCTCATGTGATGGACAAAGTTCTATGCATTGCATTGGACACGACCATTAGCAATTCATTTGTAATTACGCCACATTAATTGGTTTGTTCATTAATAACTAACTAGTATTTATTTATTTATTTAGAAAAGCCTTCCACATCGGTCACTCATATGTACGTCTCAAGGACATGCGAGCTTTTGAAGTTGTCAATCACTACTTATGTACTTTTTTATATATTTACAAACCGGAACTATTGCTTTTGATAAAATAAAACATAAACAAACAGAAAAAAGGAAAACAAATAAATTTACCGATTCGAAGGGAAATTTAAAAAAAAGATTGAAATAAAATTAAGTCAATTTAAATAAAATAAATCATGACTTTTTTATTTTTACTGTACGAATGTTAAAAAATCACGTAACACATTTCAATGCAAATAATTCTAGTGTAGGATTACGTGTTGTTTGTTCATATTGGTGATAATGTGGGAACAATGATGAAACCCACGAGGCCAGCACATTAGACGCGCACAGTGTGCACACAGTCACAGTGTTTGTGTGGTAACACCTATACAACTAAACTATACTCTGGGGCATAGTTTAAGCACGACTCGTAATTGCCTGCAATTTAAAACAAGTCTACCAGGCGGGGTTTTACGGGTCGGCCTGATTCTCTGATGTTGTTTCCAAATTCATATTAATTCTATATACGTCTATAATTTTTTTATATTAAATTCTATTATTCATTTTTGTACAGTTAATTCTTTACAAGTATTTACATTTACATGTCAACAGCCATGTTTACAATATACAAGTTGAATTAAATTTTTCTACATTTTTTAATATGTACCCAACACAGATTACAAAACTAAACCGAAATTGTAAAGCACAACTTTCCAATTACCATTTAACAAACTAGATTTCGACATACAAGTTAACTTAAATCAACTACATTTTATCTAATTTAACAATCACCGTTTAAATTAGTTGAACCGAAAATGTCAATACAAACAACAAAACAAAAATTATAAATATTAGACAGTATCTCTTTACTGTTTCTATTTTGGAGGTGGAAAGCATCGAGTTAAAAACTAGTGTGCTTCCCGTATTTGCGCCAATTAGAGTGCAATAGGCCCTATAAGAAAGCGTTGAACGTCTCATTGTTTGTCTGTCAACTTGAAAATTATATTTCATCAGATGATCCATGTTCCCGCTAATTACAATACCTCCCTATGACTGCCAAAAGTCGCAAGCTAGATGGTTAGAGTGAGTTTCTTATCGGTGGTGACGTAGCCGACGTGCTCGTAATCTCCTGCGAGTACGAGCTTAGCGGGCAGCTCACGGAAAACCCACACTCTGTTATCGTCAAGTTTTCACCTATAAAAGATCGGCGCTTGCACTTTACCTTGTAAATTCTATTCATCTACTGACTGTTTGTTAGACAAAACAAACAAAACGAACAACAATTTTAATTTTCTAAACCAACTTGCAAGTTGAAAGAATTTCTGAGCTCTGAGACACATTTTCCTTGTTTGCGAGATCAAAATTAAAATAAAAACTGAATTTATATATTGTGCCCAGTAAATATACTCTAAAATACCACCTTGAAACCTCCAGAATTTTCCGTACAGTCAAAAATGTTACATTTATTTGTGTTTTATAACCTAATGTCTTTTTTAATTTTCCCGGTATGTATTCCACCGCCACCTTGATGTATATTCTTTGTTTTTACTTCCCATTTCCCGTTGTATCCCCTCTCTCTTCCTGTTTCTGTTAGCACACTTGACGTGCACAAAACGTTGTAACATTTTCATACAATAAACCACAATTAATCTATATAAATGTGCAGTTCTTTACTTTGCCTAACAGGTTATGTGCCCAGACACGCAAACTAACGTAAGATATCATGTTCTACAATCGTTTTATCTTCGTAAATTGTGATAGTTTGATTGTGAATTCATAAGTGAGGTTAGTTTTCGTAGCGAAATCGACCGTAAACATGTCGTTTCCAGCAGTTTCTTCGCATGTACCTACCATCGAGAAACTAGAGGGTCAAACAAATTACTCAACATGGAAATTTGCTATGAAAATGAGCCTAATGCTCGAGAGCCTATGGAATCTCGTGGATGGCAGTGAACCTATAACGGACAAGAACCAGGATAGGGACGCACAGGCACTAGCCAAAATATGCCTGACTGTCCAATCCACTTGTTATGTTCATGTCCAAACTGCGACTTCATCCAAGATGGCATGGGATAGCCTACAATCTGCTTATGAAGGGTCAAGTATGAGTCACGTTTTTGACCTGACTAGACAGTTATTTAAGAGTCGTCAGTTATTTAACAGTCGTCAGTCCCAATTTTCGGCAATGGAAGAATTTGTGAACAGTGTCATCACAATTCATCGAAAATTAATTGATATGGGTGAGACCATCGAGGACAAATATCTTTCATTTGTGCTCATGAACGGTGTTGACGAGTCCTATGAAACGCTCATCATGATGTTGACACGGGACAAAAAGAAGACTCCGCCTTCCGAAGAAGTCAAGATCGCTCTGCTTGAAGAAAGTTCCCGCAGAGTACTAAAGGGTCACGATGAAAATTCGACTGCATTGATGTCTCATGGTGCTACTACTAAGAAAAAACCTTGGAGGAAAAATGTGAATAGTGGGCCTAGGCCTAATCCTACAGGTACTGTTAATGAAGTAGTATGTTACGAATGCAATGAAGAAGGACATAAACGTCCTGATTGTCCTAATAGAAAGAAAAATCAAACATCTAATTCTAAGACTAATGATAATAGTAAATGGAATAAAAATAATTCCGGTAGTGATAGCAATATTGGTGGTGCTTCAAAAAATAAGCCTACTACTATGCTATCAGATTCAGCATTTCTGACCTCCGTGTCAAAAGAATCTTGGGTATTAGATTCGGGAGCAACATGTCACATGTCTCCAAATAAAGAATGGATGACTGATTTTAACTTTCGCAATCAGGATATTACTGTTGCCGATAACAGTAAAATATCGTCAAATGGTGTTGGCGACATACTCACGAACTTTAAGTGTTCCGATTCCGAGGAAATAGTTCCTAAGATTGTTAAATATGTTATTCATGTACCTAACTTGGCAACAAATCTTTTATCTGATTCAAAAATAACTGAAAAAGGATATGTTGTGACATTTGATAAACATGGGTGTAAGGTGTATGATGAACATCATCTCGTTAGATGCTGCACCTGAACTGACTGAAACTCTCAAAGAAGGTACCTATCTATACGTTAGATCATAGTGACCACAATAAAGAGCAAGTGAGGGCTTTAGCAGTATGTCAGCCTATTTCTGATCATGAATTATGGCATTGGCGTTAAGGCCACTTAAATCGTAAGGGATTAAACTCACTCAAGCAAGGCCTTGTAAAAGGGATAATGTTTGATAATGAATGTTTAGATCCATGTACAGTATGTTTAGAAGGTAAGCAGACTGTAACCAAGTTCCCAAAGTCTGGGGGTAAAAGAGCAAAAGATTTGCTTGAACTAATTCATGGTGACATAATGGTCCCATGGAAGAACCCTCTTGGTCCGGCTCTAGATATTGTCTAATATTTGTAGACGACTACAGTCGTAAAACTTTTCGGTTATATGCTGAAGGAAAAAAGTGAAGCTTTCTCCAAATTTGTAGAGTTTAAAGCAATGACCGAGAAGCATACAGGTAAGTCTATAAAGGTGATTCGTACCGATAACGGTGGGGAATTTACCAGTAGTGAGTTTGAAAATTACTTAAAAAATAATGGTATTGTCCATCAAAAAACTATCCCTCATACTCCCCAACAAAATGGAGTAGTGGAACGCACAAATCGTACTCTTATGGAGCGTGTTAGATGCATGCTATTTGATTCAGGTTTAGAAAAGAAGTTTTGGGCTGAGGCCATGAACACTTCTATTTACATAAAGAATAGATGTCCAACTGCGGCAATAAAGAATGCTGTTCCTGAGGAAGTATGGACTGGTGAAAAAATAGATGTGTCGCACCTTCGAATTTTTGGTAGTAAAGCGCAAGTTCATATTCCGGATGAAAAGCGTAGAAAACTCGACAAAAAATCGGTTGAATGCATCCTTGTAGGGTATGGCGAAACTACTAAGGGTTATCGTCTGGTACGCGCAGACAATCCTAAAACCTTGTTTTTTGCTCGTGATATTGTAATCATAGAGTCAGCTGCAGGAAATGTAGTATCAAAATCAGACAGTAAGCATAACTCTGAAGTTGAACCTGTTACCAACATACAGATCCAACAGCAGGGTGCAATCCCATCGACTGATGATGATAATGCAAATGACTTGGAAAGATTATCTTACAATGATAATTCTAGTGATGTTTCAAATGATAGTCATGAGGAAAATAGTGATGTCGAGGAATTTAGAGGTTTTGATTTAGAACCTGTGCAGCCAATTTTATTCGGAAATAGATACCCGACTAGACAAAGAAAACCTTTAAAAGACGAAGACTATGAATATGCAGGTTTTTCTTTCTTAATTCAAAATGATAACCATAATCTTGTTGTAATAAATAAACAAGATCCTCAATGTGTAAATGATGCTCTAGAGCGTACTGATAAAGATCTATGGAAACAAGCTATGAAAGAGGAAATGCATGCTTTAACCAATAATGAAACCTGGGAATTAGTTGGCCGTCCAACTAATAAAAATGTTGTCAAATGTAAATGGGTTTTTAAAAGAAAGGTTAGCACAGATGTCTCTGTACGCCATAAGGCAAGGCTTGTTGCCAGGGGCTTTTCTCAGAAATATGGTGAAGATTTCTTGGATACCTTTGCACCTGTAATTCGATTAACATCGATACGTATTTTGTTCGGACTAGCTGCAAAATTAGATCTTGAAATGGATCATGTAGATATCACCACAGCTTTTTTGAATGGTGAGTTAAATGAGGAAATCTATATGGAACAGCCAGAAGAATTCCTTAAGCTAGGCTATGAAAATAAAGTGTGTAAGCTAAAGAAGGCTATATATGGCCTTAAACAGGCTGGAATGGAATGCTAAAATTCATCTTTTCTTGTTGAAACTTAATTTTGTCAAATCAAAATATGATCCATGTGTGTATGTTAGGAAGCAGGATTCCAATCTCATTGTAATAGGCCTTCATGTTGATGATTTTTTCATTTTCTCTAATAACAAGTCAGAAACTGAGGAACTCAAAAAACAAATCAGCCACAGCTTCAAAATGAAGGACCTAGGAGAATTGCAGGAATGTTTGGGGGTGAAGGTGATCAGAGATAGAAAATCTGGTACAATCAAACAAAATCAATCAAAGTATGCAGATAATCCTGTCAAATAAGAATTTTTGGAGGAAAAAATTGCGATGTCGCTGAATTTTTGCAGAGACCTTCCTTAAATGATACTTATCAACATACTAAAACTCCCTACAATCGGACTGGAGCTTCGGCCGCCATATTGGAAAATGGCGGCCAAAAAGTGTTTGTCATCGAATATATCCAAATTTGTTTGAGATAGACAAAATATCTCAATGGCAGAAATATTCCCCATTTATTTCCCTACAAAACAGGGGTCTTCTATAATTTTGGTAGGGACAACGGTTACGTCACAAAAATCGTGGTTATATGTTGCTTATTGGAGTACCAGCTTATTTCCAAATTTTCACGCCCAGCATCAAATAATGACCGGTAAATCCGTAAGAAATCGATTTAAAATACAAAAGGACTTTTGTACGGGGTTCATGAAAGCTTCCATTAGTATTAAAAAAATCAGTTCTGCGAAATCGGATTTTGCATTTACCCGGAATTTGGGTTTTTCCATTGTTGGCATTTCCTAAAAAATGACATATTTTACTGTCCATTATTAAGCACTAAATAGCATTGGAGGAAAATTCTTTCTACGCACATTGAAATGACTTAAAGAATGATCCGATTACAACCAAAGTTTAAATCAAATATGGCTGCTAATTCCTAATATTCACAATATGAATACTGTTTTCGTGCTGTTTTTACACTCTTTTTGTTACATAATTCACTTTGATGTTATGGATATTAGGAATTAGCAGCCATATTGGATTTAAACTTTGGTTGTAATCGGATCATTATTTGAGTCATTTCAATGTGCGTAGAAAGAATTTTTCCTCCAATGCTATTTAGTGCTTAATAATGGACAGTCAAAAAGGGCATTTTTTTAGGAAATTCCAACAATGGAAAACCCAAATTCCGGGTAAATGCAAAATTCTATTTCGCAGACCTGATTTTTTAAAATACTAATGGAAGCTTTCATGAACCCCGTACAAAAGTCCTTTTGTATTTAAATCGATTTCTTACGGATTTACTGGGCATTGTTTGATGCTGGGCGTGAAAATTTGTAAATAAAGCTGGTACTCCAATGAGCAACATTTAAACCACGAATTTGTGACGTAACCGTTGCCCCTACCAAAACTATAGAAGACATCTGTTTTGTAGGGAATTTAATGGGGATTATTTTTACTATTGAGATATTTTGTCTATCTCAAACCAATTTGGAGATATTCGATAACAAACACCTTTTGGCCGCCATTTTCCAATATGGCGGCCGAAGCTCCAGTCCGATTGTAGGGGAGTTTTAGTATGTTGTTTTAGTATTACATAAGGAAGGTCTCTGCAAAAATTCAGCGACATCGCAATTTTTTCCTCCAAGCGTCAATATACGATCTTATTTGACAGGATTAAGAAGAAGTTCTTGCTAGATTTGGTATGGAGGGTTGTAAGGCTGTAGGATCCTCGATGGAGGCAAACTTAAAACTTGAGAAAGAAGTTGACGGTAAAAAGAATGGTGAATACCAACAAATAATTGGTGCGTTAATGTATCTTTCTGTGTGCACAAGACCTGACCTAAGTTTTTCAATTAGTTATTTAAGTCAATTTAATAACTGTCATGGAACGAAGCATTTTCAAGCAGTGAAGCGTGTTCTAAGATACTTAAAGGGAACACTAGATTATTGTTTATGTTTTACTAAAGGAGAAGGTAAACTTGTTGCATATGCAGATGCAGGTCGTGGAAACTGTGTAATTGACGGCCACTCATATTCTGGTTGTATTTTAACATACAATGATGGACCAGTAAGCTGGTTAGCTAAGAAACAAAAATCTGTAGCACTTAGTTCAACCGAAGCTGAATACATTGCAATTTGTGAAGCATGTAAAGATGTTGCTTTCATAAAAGGATTAATATCAGAATTGCAAAAGGATTTAGGGACGGTAACAATTTTTAATGATAACCAGAGCGCTGGTAAACTTGTTGAAAACCCTGTTTTTCATAATAGAACTAAACATGTTGCAGTCAAATATCATTATGTTAGAGAGTTGGCTGAACAGGGTGAAGTAATTGTAAAGTACATGGCAGGGGAAAAAATGCCAGCAGACATACTTACAAAAGCTCTGTCAAAAGATAAGACACTCAGTTGCGTTAAAGGAATAGGTCTAAATGCCTAAACTTGTGTTGTCACTTAAATGTTAAAAGTCATTAGATTAAGTGAGGGTGTTACATTTATTTGTGTTTTATAACCTAATGTCTTTTTTAATTTTCCCGGTATGTATTCCACCGCCACCTTGATGTATATTCTTTGTTTGTAACTTCCCATTTCCCGTTGTATCCCCTCTCTCTTCCTGTTTCTGTGAGCACACTTGACGTGCACAAAACGTTGTATCATTTTCATACAATAAATCACAATTAATCTATATAAATGTGCAGTTCTTTACTTTGCCTAACAAAAAATACACCTTTTAAAATACATGAAAATAAAAAACGACCTGCGGGGCAATTCTGGGGTCGTTCACACCCCCCACCCCCCACCCCCCCCCCCACCCCCGGCAGCCCCAAGTATTTGGGTCTAGAACCGCGCCTAAAGTCAACTACGGAAAAGCGGCTGCGTATATAATGAGATAATTTATTCGCCAGTTCATTATACAAATATGACAAAACCGGGCTCACAAGTCACAACATTTTCATATACTATTGATCACTGATTGCTAGACACCCCCAAAAAAACTATCGATTTGTCCTGTAACTTTTTAAAACTTTTAACCCAAATAAAAAATTCACCAGTGATGCTTTCTTTCCACAACTCTAAAATTTAAAGTAATTATGAAATTTTATGTAATTATGAAATTTAGTTTTTTTTTAATTTGGGGCCCTCGTTTTTTAATCAGCTTTTATAACTGAATAGGATAGACGTTCAACAAGTCACTAAACTGATTTAATCGTTTTTAAATGAATGTTTTGTTACTTGTCTGTGCCAATACTAATGTTTACCGGGGTGATGAAACATTTCAAGCATTATCTAGTCTGGCACACCATCTGTATTTTTAACAAGTCGGCAAGTAATACAGAATGTAAATTTATTTTTAAAAGTCCATCTGGATATAGGGCGTATGTAAATGTGCCACATTTATACATAAGTAATGTCCAGTGAGAACATTAATTGGTCCACCCACAAAAAAAATATAATAAACAAATTATGTTGTAATGTAAAACTAATTCATATTCAACAATGTATTCAAAACCGAAATAATTAAATGATTTCCGCGTGAATACGAGTGTAATAACACACGTAGTTTTGTGTTTGCTCCACCTTGTTGTGCCTACTGTGTACCGCATTGTCTCGAGACTGACGAGCCGGGGGGTGCCCCTGGTCGACTTTGTTGTTGGGTATGTGTGGGGGGGGGGGGTCAAGATGGAATTGTGCCGAGGGTTTTTCTCTTTTGCAGTCTTGTTGCGTTTCATTCGACCCCAATTGCAATCAATTTTTAATTCCAACCCGTTCATTTGGACCCTTTATCATTTTTGTTGTTTTCAATATGGATTTTTGATTTTGAGGACTCTGTGTTTTCCAATTAAATTTTTGGTGTCCGGTTCGATTTATTTTCTAGAGCTTGTTTCAAACGCAGATTTATTTGTGTCGCCTTTTCTACAATGGGCAATGTGTTTTGTTATTCTTGTTCCAAATTGTTTGTGTTTTTGATTGTTCATGTTCAGCTTTATTTTTCACTGCGGATGATTATTCGTTGTCCATGGAGGTTTTACTTTGTTGTTGGTTATAGATGCTCTTCTTATGGCATTGGGATTGTATCCAATCTGGGCTAAAACTGATGTTTCGACAATGCGGCACAGTAAGCTATACGAAACGTCGAGCATGTAATAAAACACCAAGTACACGTGATATTGCACCCTAAAACACGGCGCAATGTCCCGAAAACCCACTCATATAGTTATTATGGGCCGCGACAGCCTTCAATCCAGCAACAATAGACAATATCACAATTTAAACACATTTTTGCTTGTAAATTAAATAAAAGTCGAACAAACGCGTAACTTATATATTATATAAATTACAAGTAGGGCAAACATTTCATTTTCTTTTGCAAAACGGAAACCTATTTTCAGAATTTACTTTTTTTTCGTTCCTTGTATAAAACTGTGTGGCCCATTAAATAAAATTATATACGCTAGATTCTAGGTTGTAACCGAGGTTGTAACAGAAAACAGACATTTAACAGCTTCATAATAATATAAAATCAGACTAAACAACACTAGGCCCTATTATAGAGTAGCTTAGATAAATTACAAACACATAATTAAAATACTACTTTGATAGATAGTGGGATAGTCCTACTAAAAAAATACTTTCTTTTAATTATGTGTATTATCATTTTTTTTTTGTTAAACGTATCCTATTCAGTTAAAAAAGTATATCTTCTGCAGAATACAATAGGTTTCTGTCGGAAATGCCTCATGTGACAAATCTAGTGGATATCAGAAAAAATTACTTTTAATAACAATTGTTGTAGACTTTTTAAATTTCATAAAATATTACTTATTTGCACTTTGCATTGAGTTGTGCTTACTCTATTATTCCGGGTTTGTATTTGGCTAGTTTCACCCTAACCCGCACCACGAAATATTACCATGTACGAAGTATTGTACGAATGGGTACTTAATCCACATCGTCAATTATTATCACAATAAAAGTGCAACACATTTCAAGGCAAACTGTAGCGTATAGGATTACGTTTTGATTGTGCATATTGGTTGGAACGTGGAAGCAATGATCAATGAATGCAGTAAAACAATGTTCAATTAGTGCATAACGAAAAAAAAATCAAGTTGGAAAATACCAAACAAAGTTAGAAAGTGACAAGTCTTTACAACGTTATGCCGAGTAAACATTTGACACGGTTAGTTTTATTTGACAAATGCCACAAACGTAAGATAGTAGCCCCAAGGTGGACATGTGATGTATCAATCCACCATTTAGGTATTGCATTGGTGACAAACCAGGTATGAGGAGTTCAAATCCCTCCCATCTATTGAGAAGATTGTCCAAATAGATAAGATTAAAAACGGTTACTTCTAGACCACTCGGGGTGAAATTTTCGTAAAAAAAGGTTTTTTTATAAATCAACATACATGTAAAGTAGAACAAAAAGTTTATTACACGTGCGACAAATTCCATTCCTTTCCATTCCAAATATCCCCTTTTAAAAAACCATTATCAACACGAATGCATTTATTTAAAAATGATTTGCTGGGGCTAGTGCGGAGGCGGTATAAAGTGCTCAGATTGATGTTTATTATTTTTATTTATTGGTTCACTCTAGTTTACTGTCGAAATCAAATGTTGGACATTTTACGTAAAAAGTTGGGAAAAAATTAACAAAACAAAATCTCTTTACAATTACTTTTCTTTATTTAGAACCAAACAATTATTGCAGTGATGATGTCAATCACAAAAATCGAGCTTATGCAAGGACAATGATTATAAAAAGAAAAACTAAAAACGTTTAAGGCCTACTCCAAGTCACCAGCTGTTCCTTACTAGGGCATACATATTAAATTTAAAATAAATAAATAATAAATAAATAGATTTGTAATAGAGTGTTTTTTTTAGGAATTGCAGTTGCACATCAAGGCCGTTGATTATGCAAAAAATCGTATGGTTGATAATTATTGATACCGGTAATGAAAAGTTTTCACTGGCCAAGGTTCGAAGAAAAGATAAAATGCAGAAATGTTGTTACAGATACCTACAGTCTTTGTTTACGATTGCGAAATTTTACCATGCTTTCGGAATTTGGTGGCAGGGCTCTCTTTCACTTTGAACTCGAACCTTCCCCATCGATAATCGAAAGACTCGCCACAAAATTCAATTCACCACTCTTTTTGCAACTACATTTTATATATTTTTCGTTTTTTTTTCTCCATTTCAAATACGAATTGGTATATGAACTAATAATAACAGTAAAAAATAACAAGTAAAAAATTTGTTTTTAACAATTTTTATAACTTCTTTTTAAAATAACTTATTTTTTTTCTTCGACTATTAAAGTAACGATAAAACTTAGACCCCAACCCTTTTGGGGAAAAAATTTTACCAACATTTTTTTTTCGGTTTTGGGGTACGAGTATAGTTAGGGGAAATTTACTGAGTTATTGCCGGAAAAAGCGCAATGAGATATAGTTTTTGCTTTTGTGTTAAAATTCCTAAAAAAAAGTAAAATTCACGTTAAGTGTGAAAAACATAAATTTTCCCTTAAAAATTACAAGAAAGTTACTACTCGCACTTTTTTTGAAACGCATGAATTTGTTGTCGCTTGACCGTATTGCCCATAAAAAAGGCACAAGTTGATAACGTTTAATGGGTTGACCCGCAATTTAGCGACTTATATTATATTTTTCCAGCAAGATTTTAACGCGCAGATAAGGTTGGTTGATGGTTGAGGCATATGGTGAAACGGAACACGTGGTCGTAAATTATTTTTTATTGATGGGGGTAATTTTAAAATTCAATTGAAAAAGTAGGCCTACAATTTGAGGTGCCTTTTTGGGGGGAAAAGTTTTAAAAAGTGTTAGGGCTTTATTTTAGTGGGCCTACTGATAGGGTAGCCTAAGTGGTTTTTTAAGGTTAGATTTATCACCCAGCCCAAACGAAGTGTATAATAAATGACAAAGCCGAGCATAAAAAAAAACAAAAAAAAAATAATAAACATTAAATTTTTTTTTTCTTAGATACTACTGATCGCGAACTTTCACAGGCTGTGTTCTATTTACATTGGGTATTTTTAAAAATTTGCAAACTAGATTTTTAAATTTTTAAATTTTTTTTTGTGAGCTTTCGCAAGGGTATTGGGGTCATTTTGTTTGCAGTTTTCAGTTTTCGGTCCGGATGGTGTTTAAAATTTCAGCTCAATTTTTTTGGCCGTTCGGCCTATGGCCCGGCAGACGACTACTACATTTTGGGCAATGCTCACGGCCAAGGGCCCGATCGAGTACAGCGTTAGGAAAGAATACGTTCTCTCACTGTCTCACTAGGGGAAAACGGCCCAAAATCGTTGTTAGACAGTAGTGAGCCTGTGTTGAGTCCCGATAACTTCTTTTTCCCCTACCTTTGGCCTCCAACTCTGTTAGGCTAGAAAGGCGTTTTTAGCCCTTACATTGAGCGCCCTTATACCCAAAACTTTAAAACCCTATTTTTATCCCCAATATAACTATTAAACTTAAATGCAAATGTTCCGTTACTTAACACATGACCGCTCACCGCCAACAACGACTTTTGGGGTTTTTAGTCTGTTGGCTAAAAAAGCCCTTATAGCCGAAATGTGGGGGACGTGGGTTCAATCCCCTATAGTCGGGAAAGTTTTTAATTTTTGGTTGTATTTTAAATTTTTAACATGTTTTTTAAATGCCCTAAATGTATCTATCATCTGTGACAAAAACTATGGAAAACATAGCATGTAGAAATACGTGAAAATATTCAAGGTTTTTCAATCTAGGCGGAAATTTGGGGTACCTTGACGTGCAACATTTGATAGACCTTGCCTGGGCCGGCACTTCACGGCCAGGGAAATAAAAAACAAAAAATATCTTTTCAAACTCTAAACCCATTGTCGTAAAAAAAATTTTTTAAACATTGGAAACCTATTTTTCAAATTTATATTTTTTCTGTGGTTTAAATCGCAATGTTTAGCGCAATCTGTCCGTTCGGCGATTTTAACGTAAACACATACACACGCAGACTAACAGAATGAGGCTGTTTGGGTTTGAAGGGAATCACTGGGTTCGCTGCGCTCACTCTTTTAAATTAAAATTTCCCCAATTTCCCTTATTTTTCCTAGATTCGTATGTTTTTTGAAAAAATTCTAGTAACTTCTGCTAGAGTACAGATATTAAATTACAGCTGTGGGCCTTATGGGGGACGTTAAAGCCACGGCGCGCACCACAGGGCCCGGGCTCGGCTCCTGCCAGTACAGCATTCTGCGTCAAATTTAAAATGCACTGATCTATGAAAACCCGCGCACTTGATGGGCTGGGGCCAGTCATTTTAACTTCCCCTCTTTCGCTCGGTTTGTTCATCCCACATTGCTCGAGCAAGCAACTTGGCCGTACAGCCGGGACGGGGATTAAGACGTTCCAATTAAAAGAGAGACCGTTTTAAAAAAAATTGCCTACTATGGGTCGAGAAACTAATGGAACCTTTTGAACCGAGTGTAGCACCTGGTCGCGCGGCCCCCCGAGCCGAGGTATGGTGGCGGATTTTTGGACGGTACCGAAGCAATTACTCACCCATTGGCGAAAACCGAGCGAGCGATGGTGCGCGGCATTTGGGGCGGACCAAAGCGATTACCCACCACTTGGCCACGGAACCGGAGCGAGCCGTTGTGGTGGGCCCCGAGTAGGCTACACGTGTTTACCGACTCGGACAAGGGGGGTGAGTGGAGGGGGTGTAACTCACTCAACAATAGTTAGCAGTTGTTTTATTTTTAATATTCCTTGCAAGAGGCAGTGAGGGACTGGTTATGTTCTCGATAAAGACTGTGTTTCCTCCTGTGTTACGTAAATGGTTATTATGTTCTCCTGAAAGTTTAGGGGGTAAGGTTTGGGATAAATGGCTCTTAGTCAGGGTGTGTATTTTTTTTTTTTTTTATAAAAAATCACGATTTTTTTATTTAAACAACTTTTTGATTGAATTTTTTTAATGGGTTTAAAAGATTTTTATTATTTAAATCAACAAATTCAGTGTTCAAAAATTCTCAACATGTGAGCGGACAAAACTTTCATAAAATCTTTTTGTTGTTGTCAAAGGAAGAAAAAAGTGTATTTGATTTAAACCTGATTTTTATTAAAAAAAAATCAATTGATTTAATAAACATTATTATTTTGTGCTATTTTATCCCGTCTTCTCTAGTTCTTCATGACAAATTTAATTTTTTTATTTTTTTAATTTTTTCTTTGTTTTAACTTATACTGACCTCCCGTTTAACCATTGTTGCTCCAGTGTTTTTCGACTGGGGTTAGACAGTGGGACAAGAGTAATTAGGGGACCCACCGATATTTTTAAATTTTTAAATTTGACAGAGTTTTTGGCGGTTTTTTCGAAAACTTCGTTTTTAAAAAATTTTTTGAAACTTTTGGGCCCCCTTTTGGCGATTCCATTGGGGGCATAGTGCGACTGAGTGCGATTTTCATGTTTCCCTTGGGTATTTGAGTTCGCATTACGTCAACTTTCGCGTGTTTATTGGACGCACTGACTCGGGGATGCAACTGAGGCGCACTGGCTTTAGTCGTTCCCATAGACCCCCAAATTTTACAGAATTGTTTCAACGGAGTGGGAAAAGGGCCATTTACTTTTCGATTCCAACACCCAAGCTTCATTTTAAGCTTGATTAACTCACATTTTGTTCGCCCCCAAAAAAGCGTCGCGACGCTATGAACACGACCCACGCTCAATTTTTTTGTCCGCACAGTGACAAATTAAAAAATTAAATTTCTTGTTATAAAAGCACTTACAGACTCTCTTTATGTCCCTTTTTCATATTAATCACGTTTTAATATATGAACTTGATATACGTCCAAAACATAAATACAGTCCGTTTCGTGATCAAAAGACCTAAATGCGTTGTTTTAAAAATACCCCTGCTTTCTTTTTGAGGGCAAAGGTAAGTTTTTTCAAAATGATTATTTAAATGCTCAATATAATGTTAATGTTTAAAGCAACAAATGGCTATCTTGAATTTGGCCTAAATATTACAGATACACTGAAAATAAAAAATACCAAAAGCTCGCGGGGCCCGAGTCGGGAAAAACGTACATATCACTGAAATTTCCCTTCAAATTTAAAGTTAATTTCTTTATTTTTCACTCTTGACCGAAATTAAAGCAAATCCTGTTAGAATAAATGTATTAAAACAAAAAATACAGTCAGTTTAAAAAGTGGTCCCCACTACATTTTTTTTAAAAAATTGAGGGTTTGCAAAGCAATTGTCCAGTGGATATATTATAGTTCCTCGATTTGTTTAAACGGGAACACTCCCGTGGTGTAATTGTTTTTATTTACTAAAATTCAAAAATTAAAAAAATTTTTTTTTTTTTTAATTTCTAAAATTGTAGTAAAAAAAAACAATTACCCCCCCACGGGAGTTTTTCCCGATTAATAAAATCGAGAAAAAAACCCTCGCCATCCCTGCAAAAGGTAATGACATTAAAATTTAATTTTTTGGTGGTCTTTTTCAAAGGCGCAGATATTCTTTGGCAGTACTTTTTCCACCCTTTCTATGTAAAAGCAACTAAAATTTCAGAGTTTAAAAAATGTACCCCTATGGTCTAGGGGTTAAAGCGTCCACCGGGAATGTGGGAGATCCGGGTTCGATTCCCCGGGGGGCGGATTTTTTTTAATTTCTAAATTGTAGTAAATAAAAATGATTATAGTTGTATGTTGGATATAATTATCTCCTGCTGGGATAAACAAACCTGATCCCTTCTTTGCGTTTAGGGCTGTAAAATAGTTGAATTCCTAAAAAAAATATATTCACAGCGTGTGACACTAAATTTTTTTCTTTCCATTCCCCCACTTCAATGTCAAATTACTTATTTTAAAGCATAGCGTTTAACTTTTAAAACATTTATTTTGGGGTATTTTACTAATCAAAGCATTGTTACGGGAAATATAAAGATATGTCTTTATAGACTGTTCCATAAAGGGGGCCCCTAAATGTAAACAAGAAAATAAATATTTATATAAAATATTTTATTCATTTTACTTGTCTTACGAAATTACACCCTGTACATGTACATTGTTTCTTTAATGTCATTACATCAAAAGTAGACATAAGGAAATCTTAAATAAAAAAATAGAAAACCCCCCAAAAAAGGGAAAAGCAGATTGCTGCATGCAGCTTCAAGGGTCGAGTGCATAAAAGATAAAACCTACCTTCTTACCGGGTATTAAAAATATTTTTTTTAAATTTTTAAAATACAAAGCATATTTGTACGTATCCAATGGGGCAGTGACAGGCCAGTTTTGGGGGGAAAAAAGAAACACAAATTGAAGGGGCGGAATTTCCCCAATTTTTTAAAGGGGGTAACGGGAGTTACGAATATTGATAAATGAGGGGGCACGAAGATTTGGAAGAACTAATAGTAGGAGTTTTAAAATTTAATCTAGAGAAAGAAAGGCTGAGGGGTTTGGCACATGAAAAGCAGCAAAAACAGGATTCCGAAAATGCAATATGAACAAGACGCAGGAAAAATAACAGAGAAAAAAAAGGGGGGCCCCCAGATGACATGGGAAAAAAAATTAAGCAATGGGTTTCAAAAGGAGAAACATTGGGAAAGGATTAACCCGGAAAAAATAACGGAAAGAACGAAAAAATATGGGAAAAAAAGGTGGAGGGCCCTGAGGAAGAAGACAGTGACGAGGGAAGAAAGATGATGCGAGGGAAAAATAAATTTTTGGAAGAAACGCCAGGCATGGCTAGCCCATGGAAAGCCCGGGGGGCCAAGAAGTGGGGGAACGTCCCACCCCCCACCCCACTTAGTTGGAAAATTGGGTCATATTAATTTAAATTAATTCATTGATTTTTTTTTCCAATAAGAAAATTACGCAAAACTTAATTTTTTTAAGATGTTAATAAATAAAAAGTACAGTTTTTTTCACAGTATTTTTTGCAGAGAAATCATTTTGTTCAAACTTGTTTTATATAAGGGTATCTTAGTCAAAATTTAAACCGGCGCGGGTTCAGAATGGTTGATATCTTCCATCTGTAACTCTGGAGGATTTATTCTGGAAAGGATTCCAAGGGTCTTTTCCCTATATCTGACGATGTTTTCCGTTTATGTGTTTTTTGAGTCGTCTTTAAAGGGGGGACAAAAGGGAGATTCTTGTTCCCTTTCGTGCGAACACGAATAGCGCTAAACGTTTTTTTTGTTTTTCTTTCTCCTTTCCCTAAAATTTATACACAAACTCTTTACACCCCCATTGTTTCGGGTTACATCAAAAATTTGTCCGATATTTTTTTGCTGCACCCCATCTTTCCTTTTTCCCTTTAAAAGCGCTAACATGTATAACATCAAGATAATGCGGCATCCGAAAGTGTGTTGCGTTTCTGCCACTAGCGTACTATGTAAGATTTTCATGTCTTCCCAAATTTTTGCCTTTGAAGTGCCCTTTGTAAAATAAGAGATTTCTTGAACAAAAAAAAGGCTCAAGGTTTGTTTTTTTAATTTCATACAAATTTCAAACAATGTTTATTTTTATTTGTACATTTATATATTATTATATTATTTATATATATATATATAACTGGGTTTCCCAAATACACAGAGACAAAGGGAACGGCGGGGCGTCATAAACTTTACCTCCGAGGGGAAATCAACTGATTTATTTTTATTTTTACTGCGTAACCCAGTTTGCTATAAAGACGCCTTGCAAGAAAAAACCACAAATTTTCGTCTATTTTAAAAATTTTATTTCCACATTTTTTTTCCCCTTGATTCTTTACCTTGATTTCATGCAATGATTACAAAATAAATAGCACCATTGAGGGGCAGTTTGCCCAACAGAACTACATTCTATATTTTTTTGGTTTTCCCGTTTTTTTTTTTTTTCCCCCTTTACCCCTTT
>JAMZAV010005125.1:0-44065 GCA_024449915.1 Sweltsa coloradensis
AAAGGTCGTTTGCCCCCCCAAGGAGCCCCCCCCCAAAGGTCGGCTGAAAGCGAGCAATCTGGCACATCGGGAGTTCGTAGGTCACCGGACTATTAACAGCTCGATATTGTCCAGTAGGCCTACTCTGATCCTCGCTAGCGTAGTTTGTCGCATTCTTCCGCTGTGCTTCTGCAAAAAACTAGTTGTTGACAAGAAATTCAATACGAATATTCGTTAGGCCTAGATTTCTTGAAAGACTAGCCTATATGTTGAAAGAAAGCCTATCGTAATGAAAATTGAAAATAACCAAGGCGAAACAAAACTATGTGCTTCTGTCTGATAATAGGTCGCAATCGAGTCGACATAAAAGAAAGTAAAAAAAACTAAACGGCGACAAAATCTGAGGTAGCCAAATCATTTAGAATGTCCGTCCGGTCACGAATATGTTAATTATATTTTGATCCGATAAGTAGTGTAGATAGAAATTACATTTTAACAAAAGTAACATTACCATTGGCAACGAAAGTCGCACAAGAATTCTGGTCACTATGTACGGGCCACCTAAAAGAAATCAAGAGTAAAATAGTTTTCCCAAAGAAATGATGTAAAGGGGTCCTCTAGATGGCGGTGGATTTTACCATTCTCTCCTATTTTACAAATTTTCAGTTTAAATCGGTCAAGACCTTAAAGACTTATTGGTATGTAACATTATGGGAATGTCGTACTCAGGTCGTGTTGCACGTACTGGTGCTCGCTCAACAACGCGACGGGACTTTAGTGTTTTCCTAGTTATCTCAGCATGACGTCAAAAGGCTTATTTATACAAATTGAGTTATTTGAGATCTCAACACACTGAACATTAAACCCACTGAAAATCAGTTATATGACTGAGTGGGTAGACTCTAAATACAAATTGATTGATTTATGTAGCGGAAAAGTGGTGAGCTACATTTCTTGTGTAGCGCGAATGTAGTGTCACTACATCTGAAAAAGCCTTTAGCGGAAAAGTAGCGATGCTCCTTTTTGGGGCATGCCACTTTTTAAAGTAACGTCAAAAAACTAGCATCCCCAAGTCTGTTTATGTCGGACACAGTTGCCCTGGATTGCAGCCCAGGCTCAAAAACTGTCGGTCATATGGATGAGAATTACAAAATTGAACTCGGTGGTCATTCTTCGTCAAGATACATGTGCGCAAAAAAATGGGCAAAAATATAAAACAATATCAATAATTTTGCGCCTCTTTCACAAGTTGTGAATCACAACTAACAAGGCATTTTCGACTAAGGAAAATGCTCAAAACAGGAATTACTACTGCATGAAAAGAAAAACTCAATTCAGTGAATTCACTGACATAGTTTGCTACAGTTTGTGTTGAAATAAAATATTACAAGAAACTTCACCTTTCAATGTAATATTTAATATTTAAGTTTCTTTTAAATACTCTTTCATTTATAAATTCGTTTAAAAAATAACATCGGCATAAGCAGTAGGGTCCACCCTCCTCGCCAACATTTTATAATTGAATTTTGGATTTTTCAATTATAGTAATACGTAATTATAAGGTACTTCGAAGAAAACGAAATCAAGAACAATTGTTTATTCGTTGGGTTCCTCTGCCCCGGCTTCGTCTTCATCATGACTTGAGGAGTGCCATGTGAGACGCTCCTCGTAGAAGGAGATTACTACTTGCGGGCAGCGCTGGTTCGCTTGGCGTGCAGGGACCAGGTCAGCCTCGTCCGTGCCCTTCCTGGAAACAAGGAAAAAAATGTGAGACGCTCCTCGTAGAAGATTACTACTTGTGGGCAGCGCGTTCAATCGATCCAACCAACTCAACTCACAGCTGACCAAGAACAAAGATGGCTGGTGTGGAACTAGGTGGAAGAAGAATTGCGATGTGATCATGTTTCTACGATCACAACGCATTGGATTGTTATTCCTTAGCTTATCTCCTTTCTTTCCCAGGCTTATCTTGCAACGAGAGCTTCAGCGCGGGCGATAGTATCATAGTAGTGATAGGTTTTCCCACATGAGACAGAGAGAGACACGTTTAAATTCTACTGCGTCGAGTCGCATTGACTGTTGTTGTTAATCGCTGGCTGAGGCTGCTGCATTCTTCAGACTTTCTGTTGAGTGTTGATGAAAATGAGCGCGTGTACTGCGTGTTTTTGTAAGCTCGGCTCGAAATTGAGCCTAAAGCCAAGCTCGGCTCGACTTGAATAAATCAAGCCTAAAACCAAGCTCGGCTCGGCGCGAGCTCAAAACTGAAGTACTCGCACAGCCTTGTTTGACACCCATGAGTAGTACACCCGCGGGCAGCCGGGGAATCGATCACGGGTACCCGTGTACGAAAATTTCCGGGTATTGACATGCCTAATTATTACCTGGGTCATTCCCAAAAAAGTTGCCACTTTCATGATTTGACATTTTTATTAAAAAAATATTTTAAATTTTACTTTTGAGTGCAGGGATCACTTACCACATTCGTTGTGAATATAGCATTGTAAGGGTTTGCCTATTAATTAATAATCATGGCGGGAATTTAACACTTTATTACAAATTGCGTCAAGAAAAGTCATGAGTGTTACTAGGAATAGGTATTTAATTTACAAGTCAAATTTATTTTTTAAACGGGAATTGGTTTTATTTATTTGACATTATCAATGTTCTTTACATATTAAAATACTAAAAAAGAGAAGTTCAAGATAATTTAATTGACTTTTGACTTACTTTTGTCATGAGTGTTACTCATTTTAACTAGGGAAACGCCAAAGTCGTTGTTAAACGAGTGAGTGAGCCATGTGTTAAGTACCCGATTACATTACTTTTCTTCCCCCTACCTTGGGCCTACCTAGCCTATCATAGGCTAGAGAGGCGCATTATGACCTTACAGTTGACGCGCCCGTCCCCGTATACCAACTAAACTTTAAAAACTATTATTTATACGAATATAATTATCAAACTTAAATGCAAATGTTCCCGGGTACTCACCACATGACTCGCTCACTCGTCTCACTACGACTTTGGCGTTTCCCTATAGTCTAGTTGGCTAAGGCGCCCTTGTAGCCGAAATGTGAAAGAAGTGAGTTCAATTCCCTGGTCGGGAAAGATTTTGTAATTTCTAGATTGTATTTCAAAAATAATTGAACATGATTTGAAATGCATAATATAACGCAGTGTTGTCCATCATCTGTGGCAATAGGGCCTACTATGGTAAACATAGCCAGTACGAAATACGTGAAAATATTGCAAGGTTTACTCAATCTACGAGCGAATTTTGTGGGTACCTTGACGTGCAACATTCGACAGACCTTGCATGGGCACGGCATTTCACGGCCAGGCGAATAATAAACAAAAAATATATTTTCAAAATCTAAAACATTGTACCCGATTACATTACTTTTCTTCCCCCTACCTTAGGCCTACCTAGCCTATCATAGGCTAGAGAGGCGCATTATGACCTTACAGTTGACGCGCCCGTCCCCGTATGCCAACTAAACTTTAAAAAACTATTATTTATACGAATATAATTATCAAACTTAAATGCATATGTTCCCGGGTACTCACCACATGACTCTCTCACTCGTCTAACTACGACTTTGGCGTTTCCCTGGTCTAGTTGGCTAAAGCGCCCTTATAGCCGAAATATGGGAGACGTGGGTTCAATCCCCTGGTCGGGAAAGATTTTGTAATTTCGAGATTGTATTTAAAAAATTATTAAACATGTTTTGAAATGCATATAACGCAGTGAAGTCCATCATCTGTGGCAATAGGGCCTACTATGGTAAACATAGCCAGTACGAAATACGTGAAAACATTGCAAGGTTTACTCAATCTACGAGCGGAATTTGGGGGTACTTTGACTTAAAACATTCGACAGACCTTGAATGGACACGGCATTTCACTGCCAGGTAAATAAAAAACAAAAAATATCTTTTCAAAATCTAAAACATTGTCGTTAAAATAATTTCATAACATTGGAAGTCTATTTTTCAGTTTATTATTTCTTGTATGTTTAAATCGCAATGAATCTTGCTGATTTTGTTAGCAGTTCTCAATAAACTCGTACCGGATGTCCGTTTAAAATTTCAGCGCAATCTGTTCAGCGATTCGGCTGATTTTTAACGTACACACACACACACACACACGCACGCACGCAGAAAAACAATAAGGGCCGTTTAAGTCGAATGGAAATCACTACGTTCGCTACGCTCACTCGTTCAACAAAAGTTGGAACAAACTAAGCTTATTCTGTAAAAATAAGATCTAATATTCATTTAATTAAACTAAAAAGAAATACCCATACCCTACCTACAAATGATAATGGTTAATTATTATATTGTCGAATGAATACATCCAAATTAGCAGAAAAAGTGCACGGTAACACTCGTGACATTTGAGCTAACACTGTAATATAAGATCTAATATTGATGTAAATGTTAATTAAACTAAAAAGAATAAACCATACATATACAAATGATAATTGATAATAAATGCATTGTCGCATGTATACATCCAGGTTAGCGGGAAAAGTGTATGGTAACACTCGTGACATTTGAGTAACACTCGGGACACTTTAGAGTAACACTCATGGCATTACTAATACTCGTGGCACATTTGACCAATTTTCAATACAGTAAGATCCCTCTTATCCGAGTTGGATGAGACCGGGGGCACCTCGGATTTGCGAAAAACTCGGATGGCGCGTTTCATTTGTTTATTTGCTCTCGTAGCATAGCCACACATGTAATGGATAAAGGAACATAAAATACACACGATACACTTCATACAGGGTATACTAAATGATTTAATAGCTTGTAAATCAAGCTCACAAACACACGTACCGGTACACAATTAGGCCTACATGTCGTAATAAAAACGTATGTGTAGGCCTAAACTCGACGCAGTAGGCCTAGGCTAGGCCTACAATGCAAACATAGGCCTAGGCTAGGCCTAGGCCTAGCTCTCTTTCTCATGTGGGAAAACCTCTCACTACTATATCCCGCGCTGAAGCTCTCGTCGCAAGATAAGCCTGGGAAAGAAAGAACATAAGCCCAGGAATAACAATCCTATGCGTCGTGATAACGAATTTCGTGAATCGGTTGAAAGATGATTGCATTGCGAATTCTACTTCTACACCCAACCATCTTTGTCAGTCAGCTGTGAGTGTGAGTTGGTTGGATCGTACGCGCATCTCGTACTGCGCAGACGGCAGTGTCCAAGATTTATTGCCGCATTTTTCTCTCTTGCACTCACTCGTGGCATGGGCGCGACTCGCCGAGACGGACGGAAGCACGTGATAGCTTACAACGCGCTCTGTCGTCAACTCCAGTTACTCTTTAGGCAGCGGGCACGCTCCGCGGGAAAGACCGCAACCACGTAGCGCGCAATTTAAACTGGTGAATTAGCCTAAAAACGGCCGCGAAATATACCCGGATCTTAAAATCGGCTCCGGGTAATTTCTGGAACCGGGTACCCGATGTCATCCCTACTCGTAAGGCATGCCTACAAATGTATGCGAGTACATTTAAAAAAGTGCGGCGCGGCGTCTGTAATTATTTTTATGTTTTATTTACGTATTTAAAACTTTTTTTTTTTTTTTTTTTTTTTTTTTTTTGGGCGGCTCGGTTAACACGGTACATCGGATAAGAGGAGATCGGATAAGAGGGATCTTACTGTACATGCCTACACTTGGAATGATTTCAGTAATTTCAGTATTATTAATTTTACTATTTCTTTTTCAAAAACATTAACTTTGACCGAAATGAAAAGAGTGTTACTATAATACAGTAACACTCATGACAAGTAACACTCGTGACATTTTAACAGTCAAAATTCAGTATGGAAGCATGGGTACAAATATTCAATGTGAGGTTAAGTAAAACAGAAAAAGGTCTCAAATTAAGTCATAATGCATGAGCTTTTGATAAAATATATTAAAATATTAATTAAATTTACTAGGTAACACTCATGACTTTGAATTAAAATACTCAACACTTTATTTCTTCATTTACGAATACTTCAACTGCAACCAGTTGAAAACAGGCCAGGATTGACTTGGAGGCAATGGCAACATCCAAACAACTCAGAAACATAATTCACTGCCTTCTTTAATCATTATATCAAAAAATTTGGCGCGTAAAATTCTTGAGTAACACTCTTGACCAAAAGCCAGGGACTAAGTTTGACGGTATTAACAGTTGATAAAATGAAATTAATTACTTTATATTTTTCTTGTATTGTTTACTTTAAAGCATGTAGTTTCCATTACTGGAATATGTTAAGTAAATTAAAAATTATTTATGTCATAGTTTAATGTAGGCCTAAATGTAGTTCATTCTGTTAATAGGGACATGGTGTTTTAGCACTTTCTATTACAAACTACTAAAATTCATCCAAATTTTAAAATGACAGTACAGTAAGATCCCTCTTATCCGATCTCCTCTTATCCGATGTTCCGTGTTAACCGAGCCGCCCCCCCCAAAAAAAAAAAAAAAAAAAAAAAAAAATTAAAAAAATCAAAGTTTTAAATACGTAAATAAAACATAAAAATAATTACAGACGCCGCGCCGCACTTTTTTAAATGTACTCGCATACATTTGTAGGCATGCCTTACGAGTAGGGATGACATCGGGTACCCGGTTCCAGAAATTACCCGGAGACGATTTTAAGATAATTCACCAGTTTAAATTACGCGCTACGTGGTTGCGGTCTTTCCCGCGGAGCGTGCCCGCTGTCTAAAGAGTAACTGGAGTTGACGACAGAGCGCGTTGTAAGCTACCACGTGCTTCCGTCCGTCTCGGCGAGTCGCGCCCATGCCACGAGTGAGTGCAAGAGAGAAAGATGCGGCAATAAATCTTGGACACTGCCGTGTGCGCAGTACGAGATGCGCGTACGATCCAACCAACTCACACTCACAGCTGACTGACAAAGATGGTTGGGTGAAGAAGAAGAATTCGCAATGCAATCATCTTTCAACCGATTCACGAAATTCGTTATCACGACGCATAGGATTGTTATTCCTGGGCTTATGTTCTTTCTTTCCCAGGCTTATCTTGCGACGAGAGCTTCAGCGCGGGATATAGTAGTGAGAGGTTTTCCCACATGAGAAAGAGAGCTAGGCCTAGCCTAGGCCTATGTTTGCATTGTAGGCCTAGCCTAGGCCTACTGCGTCGAGTTTAGGCCTAGACTTACGTTTTTATTACGACATGTAGGCCTAATTGTTTACGTGTGTTTGTGAGCTTGATTTACAAGCTATTAAATCATTTAGTATACCCTCCACGAAGTGTATCGTGTGTATTTTATGTTCCTTTATCCATTACATGTGTCATATATCATTTTACCACATCAGGCTATGCTACGAGAGCAAATAAACAAATGAAACGCGCCATCCGAGTTTTTCGCAAATCCGAGGTGCCCCCGGTCTCATCCAACTCGGATAAGAGAGATCTTACTGTATTACTTTTAGACCATAAAGTATCTCTTCATTTCTTATCTTATATTATATTTAAATCAAATGTACATATTAGCCAGTCGTTACATGTTTAAAAAATTCATAAAGTCTAGGACGTGAAAGTGGCAACTTTTTTGGGAATGACCCACCTAGTAATAGTGGATACAGCCAACTTACCACTTCATAAGGAACATAAGTTCCCCGTTTGAGTCAGTAGCACCGATGATACGTTCAGGATCAAATCCTCTGTCAAACCCTCTAGGCCGCGAGTCCTCCTGAAATAGATCAATGTTTTACTATCAATTTTACATAATATGCATTTCTTTGTAGAGCTGTGCTACAATATCAATAATTTGATATCGATGTGGGATTATTATTACATCGATATTCAGAAATTAAGTAAGTTAAATTATTTTGCAATTTCCACAAGGACAATACATTTTTTAGAGGATGTGAATGTTTTTCTGTCCCGGCCGGATAAGCGGAGATCGGATAAGAGAGTTCTTACTGTAGTGGGAACAGGCCCAAATGTATCGTCGAGGGTCTATAAACTTATACACAATAAAATTATCATTTGCGACACGCAAAACAAAAAAGTAGGCCTAATATCAAATACACTGACTGGCGTTGTACATCCATTAAACATCCATACGTCCGTACTAGACCCACTAACAATAATTGTCTAAAATGCTATTAAAACTGCGACATGAAGAGAATTTCATTCAGGCAAATATATGTTTGACACAAAATTGAGCGAACTTTTCACGAGCAAGATAATATCTGGACCAGGGTCACGACACTGTTCCACCAAGACTACTGATTACACACTGCTCCGAGATATCTTGATGAGATGGGGCACTTGAATCTGTTATGATTTGGAAGTTGAATGTATATGCAAGTTGAGATATCGCTCTAATGAAAACCATTCCAGTTAATTGCTAATGAAAAATGTCGTAAGCTGTCACTACTCGCTAGTACTAGCACAGTATCAATGAACAATAATGTTCGTTTACTAAAACCCAGTCGCGATCCATCAAATAACTTGAGAAATACAGAGTGGAGCAATGAACACGTGTGGCGTTATACGGCTGGGCGCTATCTGATTCACATGAACGAGATCGGGCTGACGTCACACTCGCGGCGGAGATGCGCAGTGTCATACCTAGCCACACAGAGATATCCTTGTACCATGGGCACTGCCTAGGCACGTCAAGATCGAAAGCCGCCAACAGCTGAAACTCGACTTGGACTCCTAACGTAGGCCTACTCTAGTGGATGTAAGACACAAGGTGTGTTACTTCAAGTCTATGATAGGGTAAGTTACCAGTCGGTGCGCTTTCAGAAATACCGGCCAGGCTAGGAGACAGTCGTCGGAGCGTAATTTTGTTGACGTCGCATTTTAGTTCGGAGTTGTAGTTAGTAGTTTTAGGGCGCTTTAACAGCTAAGATTCTTAGCGCCACCAAGATAAAACAATTTCTATAAGTTATGTAGAAAGAATGCCAAACGGCTGGAGTATATTGGTGTTAGATAGGATCCAACAGCTTCCCTTCGAAAAGTGATTGTGGCTGTTGAGTTTATTGAAGAATAGAAACATAAATATTAAAAATATACAAAACACAGAAAAACACGAGACGTTTCGACACGAGGTCTTGTTCACTCAAGAGAGAAAGGAAAATGGCCACAGATTGCAACAATCAAAAAACAAAACAAAAAACAGAAGGGCGGCTAAAAATAAACAAAGTCGGAGAATATGGACAAATTTACAAGGCGCTGTAGGTGGGTGTGGCTGTGACAGGTAGGGGAGGAGCCTAGCGGATGTTCAGGTTAGGTGGCAGTCTGGATTGGGTAATCCATTGATGTGCTAACCCCCATCTTCTGAGTTCCCCTGGCTTGCAGCTGGCAGGAAGTACTTTAACCACTCTGGTTGTGTAGCACTTGTTAAAGGCCAAGTTGTGGGATGCTGCGTGACGAGCCACTGGTTTGTCCATTGTCCGGTTTTTTGTGTCTTGCCTGTGTCCATTCATGCGAGACCTGAGCGTGTTCTTGGTTAGGCCTACATACTCGGCAGGACACTGGTTGCATTTGAGCTGGTATTGCCAGTGTTAAAATTGCCGAATGGGGTATGTCCTGCCTGTGGCCTGACTCCCCTGAGCACTGAAGGTGGTGGAGGGTTGGTGTATTTGGCAGGTCAAGCAGCCATTGCCACCTTGATAAGGGTAGGATCCAGTTGGTTCATTAGTTTGCGCATCCCACCAGGGTGTTTATTGGTCACCATTGATGTCACCTCTCTGTATACTAACATCCCCACCGCACAGGGACTTTGTGCCCTGGAGCACTACCTCAGAACTCGGACACCGGGCACCAAACCAGACATACCCTTCTTAATCGAACTAGCACACATGGTTCTCCGACTCAACAACTTCCGGTTCAGGGACCGCCACTACCTGCAAATGAAGGGCACGACCATGGGCACAAGAATGGCTCCCTCGTATGCAAACTTGTTTGTAGGTAAACTGGAGAAGGAGTTCTTAGCCACGCGCGACCACCAACCGCTGTGCTTCTACCGTTTCATCGCCGACTTTTTCATGATATGGCCACATGGCCAAGATCTGCTAGACATCTTCCTCACAGACCTGAACAATGCAAGTGTGTTAAGCTTCACGTGGGAATCTTCTCCCTTGTTTGTGGCCTTCCTCGATGTAGACATCCACTTGGAATCAGGTTTGTTGAGAACAGATGTCCACTTCAAGCCAACCAACAAACAACTCTACCTACATCATGACAGTTGTCACCCTGCCTACACGAAGCGAGTCCTACCGTTTTCATTGGCTGTGAGAGGCCGCTGTATCTGCTCTGACCCCAACGACCTCGCCAAGTATTGCGAACGCATTACTAACGCGTTTGTGGCTTGAGACTACGACAAGACCACAATCCAACAACGCATAAATAGACCAGTCAAACAGACCACCTCTCCACCCAATGACATCATACCTCTGGTCACTCAGTGGCTCCCAGGACTTCAGGCACTCAACGGCATTTTGAAGAGCAGCCTACATACTGATGTCCTCTACCAAAACCCAGAACCTGGTCAAGACCCTGCCAAGAGTGACTTTCAGACGCCCCACCAACATCGCGGACCTAGTCGTTAAGAGAGACTGCCGTGAAAAGGATGCGCAAACTAATGAACCAACTGGATCCTACCCTTGTCAAGGTGGCAATGGCTGCTTGACCTGCCAATACACCAACCCTCCACCACCTTCAGTGCTCAGGCCACAGGCAGGACATACCCCATTAGGCAATTTAACACTTGCAATACCAGCTCAAATGCAACCAGTGTCCTGCCGAGTATGTAGGCCTAACCAAGAACACGCTCAGGTCTCGCATGAATGGACACCGGCAATATACAAAAAAACGGACATTGGACAAACCAGTGGCTCGTCATGCAGCATCCCACAACTTGGCCTTTAACCCATCTGCACCCGTAAGCGGACTGGTCCGCAAATCATAGCCTGGCCATGGAAGCCATAAGCGGACTGGTCCGTATTTACGAGCGCTTCCATTCAAACTGCAGTAGTATCAGCTCCTATCGGCCGATTGTTGTACTTTTTGTTGCATTTCCCGCGTCAAGCATGTAGTGACACCTTGTGGTGTTCTTTCGTATAACGGCAAAAACGTGAAGCTACAATCGACTTTGTTATTGACGTGAAACTTACGCGCCAGTCTACTGTCAATAATGGCGGATTCGGATCAACCAAAACGTCGTTTTCGGCAAAAACAATCCAAAATCAGTCAATTTTTTTGTTCTTTGATCAGATTTCAGTTAAAGTGATGGTGAAGGTTGTGATTTTAATCGTATGCGTAGAACCGGTGCAGATATAGTCTGTGAAAGTGACAGCGAAGAAGAAATGTGCGTTGGTGTGCGTGGGAGTAATAGTGAGATTGGGAATGGGCTTGATCACGATCGCGAGGGTCGTACTCGTAGCCCTACAAATTCGAGTGTTTGTTGTGAACAGGCCTAGGCCTAGAAATAATGCTACGGTAGGGGTGTGCGAGTACTCGAAATGTCGAGTTTTTTCGAGTTTTTTTTTATACTCGACATCGAGTCGAGTTTGGTTTTAAGCTCGAAGTTTTCGAGTCGAGTTTTAAACATATGAAATCCTATGAAAACTGAAAAGAACCATCAACACAGTAGGGCTAGGCCTACGTACAGAGACCTGGGCCTAGGCTTATTACAACCTAGGCCTACTACGTGTGTACTGTGACGGCAAAAAAGTAAGCCTTGGCCCTAGAGACTGCGTGCTTTCAAAATTATTACGATAAACAACAACGGAGACTTGGATGCGGGAACCGGGAATAGGCCTACACGGCGGCGAAAACAAATATCCTTTATTGGTTTCGTTGCGTCTTTAATCTTTATCACTAATATTTCAGATCAATTATCGTGAAGAAAGAATGCCAGTGAACATTCCATTAATGCACTTTTTACGTATTTTAAAATCGTAGTTGGCGACGTAGTTTGACATGTTTTATGTCTGTTCCTTCAATCTTCCATCTTTTGCTTTGATGCCAGTGTTTGATGACGCGAGCGACGCGTGGCGCGCTCCGTCGGCCATCGCTAGAACTAGAGTCGATAAAGAAGGTTAGGTAACTTCTTTATCGACTCTGCTGGAACCATTCAAGGGCGCGGAATATTCAAATATGCTGAAATAGCATTGGAGATGCCTAGACCGCGAATATTATAATGCGAGTGCGAATTTGGAGGATTTTTTTTTCGGATTAAAACATCGCAGCAGTATTATTATGGGGCCAGGAACAAAAGATAACACACTGTATAATTATAATTTTATTGAAATTGACCAGCACAAAGGGCAGGAAGGCCTCAATAGCCTGATACAAGTACAATGATGTATTTTTTATATGTTTACAACAGAAAAATCGTTGTGTTCCAAGTGGACCGACAAAATTAAAAAATTAAATTTTGAAAAGAATACTCGACTCGACTCGATACTCGAGTATTTAAAGGAATACTCGACTCGACTCGAATTCAAAATGTGCTACTCGCACACCCCTATGCTACGGTAATAATAAGTGATAGTGACAGTGATGATGTTGATTACGTTGTTCTTACGTACTATGCTGCAACTTCGATGTGCTGAGGGCAAAAGTGTGCGGTTTCCGTGGGCGCACTAGCGTTTTGGGGCGCTGGTGCGGATGGGTTAACAAGTGCTACACAACAAGAGTGGTCAAAGCACTTCCTGCCAGCTGCAAGCCAGGGGAACTCAGAAGATGGGAGTTAGCACATCAATGGATTACCCAATCCAGACTGCCCCCTAACCTGAACATCCGCAAGGCTCCTCCCCTACCTGTCACAGCCACACCCACCTACAGCGCCTTAAAAATTTGTCCATATTCTCCTACTTTGTTTATTTTTAGCCGCCCTTTTGTTTTTTGTTTTGTTTTTTGATTGTTGCAATCAGTGGCCATTTTCCTTTCTCTCTTGAGTGAACAAGAAGACCTCGTGTCGAAACGTATCGTGTTTTTCTGTGTTTTGTAGGAGTCATGTGGGAAATTGGAAACACTTTTAGTGTTTTTAAACTTTTGACTTTATTTGTAGGCTAGGGTACCTATTGATAAGAGAGAAAAAATGTAAGGAGCAAAATTGTGCATTGAGATGTAAACTAAATCATGACACCAACAAGGATTTCATGGAAGAATATTGTATGGTATTTTCCAATTACCCCGGATAGGCCTATTGGGGTAAATGGAAACAGCCATGGTACCACTCATAGACCCATAAGGAAACTAAAGTAGGGTAATTGGAAACAAAGCATTTTATTCTAACACAAAAAGAATGAATACATTATGATACAAACTGTAGATTCTGTGTTCATTTAAAGAAAACCTTCCGTTGCAACGCAGAATTGTACGGAAAATCTCAAAAGCATCACAAGCATGAAAAAAAGGCTGTTGTATAAAAAAATTGTATTTGTATTTAAATATCAATACAATTAATTATCACTTAAAATTAAATTTACAAAAACTACATCAATAGATTGGTAAATTATAGTATTGTGCAAACCAGTATTTTTACTTCGAAGTCGAACTCGAACTTTTCCAGTTGAAAAACCGAACTTCGAACTTTACAAAAATTTCAAACTGTATCGAACTCGAACCCAACTTAAAGGTATATCAAACCGTCATAATAGGTAAAATAGTGATAAGTCTGGACCGGCACCTCCACCAAGAAAGTATGTAACTTCTGGACCGGCACCTCCACCATCCATTTTTTTGTTTTTAAATTTGTATCTGTAAACTGAGAACCACTTTTTGAAATGTCAAATAATATGTGACCGCACACCACCACAAATTAGTAAAAAAAAAAAAATTTTTTTTCTCGAACTTTGAACTTTTTTCGAACTCGAACTTAAAAAAAGTTCGAGTTCGAATTTCGAACGTTCAAACGTTCGCACATCCCTAGTAAATTACCATAAAAAACAAAACATGCATTGATTGAGCAAATGGAAACGTTACTGCGGTTTTTTGGATTTCCTGTGATTAAAGGGGGAAAAAAATAAAAATTGCACATCTTTTCAATGGCATCTTGTTGTGGGTCCAAGACAAAGTCCACAGTGCCACTTGTCTTTATTGGACCAGCAAATATGTTATTTATTAATACTTAATAGTTAATACCGAATCGTGGTCATCTCTTCGAGGGTATCTTTCCTTCCAAAACCATTTACCCCTGAAATTTGTCCATGGTTTAACATGGATCTTTTGGCTTTGTTTCCGATTTCCCTATGTGTTTCCAATTACACCAAATTCATGTTTCCAATTACCCCCAAGTATGAGAAAATAGGGGAATTGGAAACATTGCTTATCAGGAGAAACTATGGAAATTATCTAAATTTCACCTGTAGGGCCTACCATATTGTTGACTAATGTAATGTGTCTTAATTAATTTTCATTCAAGAATAAATTTCTTAAAAACAAAGTAAGGACCTTAACAGGGGCAATTTTAAGATGTGTTTCAAATTGAAACAAGTTTTTTGTTTAGAGGTTGGTTGCATTGTGTATGACATGCAATGCACATCATCTAACAGAAGAAGATGCAGCTACTTGCACATTTTCCAAAATAGTAGGGATGTGCGGGTACCCGAAAAACGGGTAATTTTCGGGTAGGTAAAATTACCCGACCTCGGGTCGGGCCGTCAATTCCTACCCGAAAAAGTCGGGTCGGGTAGAAGTAATAAAGAAACACGCCAATCTGCTCCTTTTAAACCTCCCGCTCAGACGCCAAACGAACAGCTGACGTCGGAGCGGACCAATCGCTACGACGTGGGCGCGGCTATGCTATGATGCTGTGTCCTTGGCTCTTCCGGCGCTGTTCCCGCTGGAGTAATAGGCCCCTACTGACCGTCATTACTCGTGTTCTGGTTATTCAACGCTAATAACGGCATAAAGCAAGTTGAATATTACGTACGTGGGCGAATGGTGAAAAAGAAACAACGCTAATAAACATCGTCTAATGCCTAGGAGGCGAGGCGGCAGGCCTAGAACAAAGGCGCATCGTTGCGCGCAGCAGAGCGTTGGGCGGAGTCAGACCGAAAGGCTGGTGCAAACGCGCGATTTCGTCAGATGCATGGCTGGTACAAACGCATGATTTCGTCGGCCGGAAGAGAAAAATACGCGATCGCATCGGTTTTTCTTGGGGTTTTCGTATCGGAAATATTAGAAAACGATTGTTACGAAATTATTTCCGAGAATAACGAACAATTGATGCAGGAAAACAATAATAGCAGGGTTTCACTGTACTAGGCCTAGGCCTACTCAAGCAAAAGTTCATAAGACGCCGATTTGGAAGTACTTTGTGTCAACACAGCCCAGAGTGGCTACCTGAAACCAATGCAAAACTATTTTGTAGGAAATTTAAAAAAAAAATGAATTCACAAATAAAAAAAAAATCACTACCCGAGCCCGACCCGAGGGTACTTCAATTACCCGAGCCCGAGGGTACTTTCAATTACCCGACCCGAGCCCGACCCGAGTTCAAAAACCACTACCCGCACATCCCTACAAAATAGTCTGGACCATCCTATCTAACAATTTTTTTTAAATTTGAACTTCACATACAGACATCATAAAGGGCATTTCCAATTACGTACCCCCTGTTTCCAATTACCCACATTACCCCTATATATTTATCTCACTATTCTTCAATAAACTCAACAGCCACCATCACTTTTCGAAGCGAAGCTGTTGGATCCTATCTAACACCAATATAATTTCTATAAGTGTGAGCTATCACTATGTATACTTCTTTCCAAGGGAGATAGGTTAGGGGAGACGCGGGGGGATGCGGGGTGGACAGGCCTGTGCTGGTCAGAACCAGCCACAAGCATATGGGGAGGGCAGGGGTTTCCCCACGTCGTGGTCGTGGTCGTCTTCGTCTGTGTCATCATCCGTCCGTGTTTTCATTGTCGTCGCCGTTGAGGCGATAGTCAAAGGGAAGGGGAAAGTTCCCTGACGACGACCCAAAGCTCGACATTAGTTTCAGGGAGTAAAACTCCCCTAATCACGGGCCAAACAACGAGAAGGTTGCGAGTTGGACTTTGATGGCCCTTCGGAGTCGTAGCGTGCCTCGTCCAGAACACTCTCGGCGCTTAATAGTTTTGTTATATATTTATGTTTGTGTGATTAAATAATTTATTATTTTTTGTAAAATCTTCATAATATGATGGAAATGGTACAAAATCGCAGATCCGCATTTAGCTGAAATTGGCATATCACATCTAGGCCTATCCTCCTAATTCCCACCTTATCACACTTTCAAAACTACCTACTTGCACAGGGTGCCAATAACCGCAAAACGTCTAGAATCGTAATAAAAAGTGCAAATACTGTATTTAAATTTTGCATCTATCGCACATTAAGAATTTTATACATCTCTAATAAAAACATTTAAAAAACAAACCATTATTAACACAGACAGGCCTATCTGTAGATATATTTTTTTTTCTTTTTTACCTCCAGCTTATTTTTCTTGGCTGGAAGCAGCGTTGCGCCTCCGGGAATGGGACTCGTACCAGGAAGCTTTTTTTTCTTTTCTTCTTTCTTCGCACTTTCTCTCTTTTTCCGATTTTCTTCGTACTGTGAAATGAGGTCTGGGCAGTCCAAGTTTTCTTCGGGTTCCCATGTGTTATCGTCACTGAAAAATATACCAATCCATTTATTTAAATATAATTCAAGAATACTGAATAAGAAAAGACCCCCTCTTTGGGAGGCACAAACCCTAAGGGCTCTATTTGGGACGACTATGAATTCGGCCTTAGTAACACTAAAACAAGATAGGCCTAAAAATGAACAATAAAATAATTTTTTAGAAGTTTTACGTGCATTTAATAGTATTTCGAAGACAATCTAATTGAATCAGTTGTTTGAGAAACCCCATACGTCAAGTTTGGGTTGGGATGCCTTTGATAATTGATGTTATCGATCGATATCAATATTGGATACAATCTCGATAATCGATGATCGAAGTAGGCCTAACTAACCGAAACACGTAATTCATATTTCCCGCTTGGGCAGACAGAGATAGGTCACAAGGTGTCTTACTCGAGATTTATGTTTGGGAGCAAACTTAGCCGATAGCGGGAGACAAAAACAAAGACAACACAGACAGGACGAGGCAGCGAGTGACATGAGATTGTAGGGCAGGGCTGCCACTGATATTTTTTTCAAATCCTGTATGAGGACGTTAAATATCCGCAAATATTCGTGAAAAGTCTAAAAACGTCGATTTCATTGATCAAACTATGAAAATGGATAAATGTGATGTTTATATTTGTTACCATCTTAACCTAAAAGTTGCCAAGGGCCTAGGCCTATGCACAGATGAGAAGAAAGGAGCCAGAAACGCCCGTGGTTGCTTTAATTAAGATTGCATAAAAATTTAAAATGTTATTTATTTACAGAAACTCCATTTTAAACATTAAAATAATATTTTCTGACCTGGTTAAAAAATTCTAGGCCTAGGCCTAGGCCCTATGAATGTTGCATCACAATTTTGACCTAGGCCTAGCCTAGGCCCATGTGTTGTGTTCTATAATAACATTGCAAAACTTGATAATAACATTTTAATCATACAGTAAGAACTCTCTTATCCGAGTTGGATGAGACCGGGGGCACCTCGGATTTGCGAAAAACTCGGATGGCGCGGTTCATTTGTTTATTTGCTCTCGTAGCATAGCCTGATGTGGTAAAATGATATATGACACATGTAATGGATAAAGGAACATAAAATACACACGATACACTTCATACAGGGTATACTAAATGATTTAATAGCTTATAAATCAAGCTCACAAACACACGTACACAATTAGGCCTAGGCCTACATGTCGTAATAAAAACGTATGTCTAGGCCTAAACTCGACGCAGTAGGTCTAGGCCTACAATGCAAACATAGGCCTAGGCCTAGCTCTCTTTCTCATGTGGGAAAACCTCTCACTACTATGCCCGCGCTGAAGCTCACGACGCAAGATAAGTCTGGGAAAGAAATAAGATAAGCCCAGGAATAACAATTCAATGCGTCGTGATTACGAATTTCGTGAATCGGTTGAAACATGATTGCATCTAGTTCCACAACGACCATCTTTGAACAGCTGTGTGTGAGATGGCTGGATCAAATGCGCACGACGCACACTGACCTCTATATGCTCAGTGGGTGACACTGACGCTTACCGGCGATGCGCCCGACGCACACTGACCACTGAACTCTATATGCTCAGTACACTGATGCACACTGCTCGAAAGTCGAGATATATTGCCGATCTATCTTCTTTGCACTCACTCGTAAGGCATGCCTACAAATGTATGCGAGTACATTTAAAAAAGTGTGGCGCGGCGTCTGTAATTATTTTTATGTTTTATTTACGTATTTAAAACTTTTTTTTTTTTTTTTTTTTTTGCGGCTAGGTTAACACGGTACATCGGATAAGCGGAGATCGGATAAGAGAGTTCTTACTGTATACTAATTCTATTTTTCACTTTTAATATCACATAATCCAAACTATATAAACAAAAACGAAAGAAAACAATTTGTAGGCTCTTGGCTGTTCAATTTAACTTGCATCCTCCCCAAAAGCAACTGTGCTTAGCTGTTTCCTTGCTGTTTCTCAATGGAAGCAGTTCCTACTACATCTGGGATACGGCTCCGCCCATGCTCCGCCCCCTATCGAAAGTCGAATCGGTTATCGCCCCGCCTTCAATGTTTACAATCGAAATTAGCCCGCGCAGATTCAAATATACGAAAATAAGCATAGAAAACGTAATTAACAAAATATCCGTAAATAAGACTAAAAATCCGTTTATCCGTTTTGCACCCTTAATATCCGTAAAAACGGATAAAATCCGTTAAAACGGCAGCCCTGTTGTAGGGTATTGTTTTGAATTTCATTAACCACATTTTAAATTCCATCTATGTCGGAACGGGCTTGAATTTTTTATTGGTAATATCGATAATATCGATAGTATTGATTCTGACAATAATGTCTGAATGACATTACCATATTTTGATAATCGATAATGAAAAAAGTAGGTATCCCTAGGTTTAGGTAGTTTTGAGAAAAACACAAAGCAAATCGCAATAAATGATCAACAATACTTTGTGTTATTTATTGGATGAGCGAAGCAAAGACTTCAATTTCACTGACCCCCCAAAAATTTAGCTCGGTTGTTTTTTGTGTTTGTTTTTTTTTTTGTTTGATTTTTTGTCTGTTTGTTCGCACGATTCCGGGCAAACGGCAAATGCGATCTTGATGAAAATTGAAGGGGACCTTCGAAATCTCTGAACTTAGACGTGCCACGTTTTTGGGTACAATCGAAGAAATATTTCTCATAAATATTGCACTTTTACGATTTTTTTCAATTTTGAGTGCGATATTTTCGTGCCATTTGGGCCGATTGTGACCAAACGGGTGGGGCTACAACGTTCATATTTCACATGCACATTAAGGTAACGGTGATGTAGTACCTTTTGAAAGAAAAAGTTGGAAAAATTAGCCAGAATTCATAGAAATAAAGCTTTTAATATAAGTTTTTTACGGTTTAGTGCGATATTTTCGTGCCATTTGGGCCGATTATGACCAAACGGGTGGGGCTACAACGTTCATATTAAACATGGACATTAAGTTTATGGCAGGGCTGCCGTTTTAAAGGATTTTATCCGTTTTTACGGATATTTAGGGTGCAAAACGGATAAACGGATTTTTAGTCTTATTTACGGATATTTTGTTTATTACGTTTTCTATGCTTTTTCGTATATTTGAATCTGCGCGGGCTTATTTCGATTGTAAACATTGAAGGCGGGGCGATAATCGATTCAACTTTAGATAGGGGGCGGAGCAAGGGCGGAGCCGTGTCCCAGACATTGTAGAAACTGCTTCTGTGTAGTAGTAACAGCCAGAACAGTTGCTTTTGGGAGGATGCAAGATAAATGGAACAGCCAAGGACAAACAATGGAGATTGGAGCCTACAAAATTGTTTTCTTTCGTTTTTGTTTATAAAGTTTGGATTATGTGATCTTAAACATGAAAAATAGAATTAGTATATGATTAAAATGTTATTAACAAGTTCTGCAAGACTGCAATGTTATTAATAGACACAACACATGGGCCTAGGTCAAAATTTGATGCAACATTCCTAGGGCCTAGGCCTAAGAGTTTTTTAACCAGGTCAGATTTAAAACAGCTTTTCTGTGGGTTAAATTTAAGTAACATTTTACATTTTTATTCAATCTTTTCAAGCAGCTACGGATGTTTCAGGCTAATTTATTCTCGTCTGTGCATAGGCCTAGGCCATGGTGGTATATATCTTTAGGTGATTTCACTTGCGTATCCAGCAATGCTATTTTTGTGGTCGCTTAATGCACGCAGTTCAGACGGAATCCGCCAGGATCGCGACGTGTCAGGTGGTAGTCACGTGACGAGAAAGTCGATAAAGAAGTTTTTCCAAACTTCTTTATCGACTCTTATACCTCGAGAGATGGCGGTGTGTATGCACTTTATTGAAGGCCGTGCATTCAGATCCGTAGGCGGAACATTCGAATTTCCGAATTCGAGCCATCTGATTGGTCCCCAAGGCCGCCATCTTGTAAGTTCTATGTCACGTGACTACCACCTGACACGTCGCGCATTCTGTCGGCGACCGCCTGCACTGCGTGCATTAAGCGACCACAAAATTCTGGCAGTGAAATCACCTAAAGATATATACCCTATATGCCCTTGGCAACTTTTAGGTTATGATGGTAACAAAATATAAACATCACATTTAGCCATTTTCATAGTTTGTTCAATGAAATTAACGTTTTTAGACTTTTCACGGATATTTGCGGATTTTTAACATCCTCCAACAGGATTTGAAAAAAATGTCAGTGGCAGCCCTGGGTTATGGTGTTGTAGTACCTTATGAAACAAAAAGTTGAAAAAGTTAGCCAGAATCCATAGAAATAAAGCTTTTAATATAAGTTTTTTACGGTTTAGTGCGATATTTTCGTGACATTTGGGCCGATTCTGACCAAACGGGTGGGGCTACAACGTTCATATTTCACATGCACATTAAGGTAACGGTGATGTAGTACCTTTTGAAAGAAAAAGTTGGAAAAATTAGCCAGAATCCATAAAAATAAAGCTTTTAATAAAGTTTTTTACGGTTTAGTGCGATATTTTCGTGCCATTTGGGCCGATTATGACCAAACGGGTGGGGCTACAACGTTCATATTAAACATGGACATTAAGGTAACGTAACGGTAAAATCATTACAATCGGATAAAGCATAAAGGATTTAAGTCGAAGAAATTCATAAAATTAAGGTTCTATGAAAAAATCATTACAATCGGATAAAGCATGAAGGTGTTAGGCCTAAGTAGAAGAAATTTTAAAATCGAAAAAAATCGTCAAATTGTGATTTTCATGAGAAATAATATTTTGATTGCGTCAAAAACGTGACAGTTCTAAGTTCAGAGATTTCGAAGGCCTCCAGAAAATTTCATTGCAATTGGAGTATCGGTTTAGCCGAAATCGTGTTAACAGACACACAATAATACAAACAGAAAAAAAAGAAAAACATTCCGGATTTTTTTCTCCAATGTAGTGAAATGGAATCTTCGCTTTGCTCGCTACGCTCATCCAAAAATTGGCTCCCAAGACAAAAAAAGGTTACCGACCCCTGGCCTATGTTGAGCGACTACTTTTCATTATGTAGCCTACATTGTACATAGGCCTACAGTATTGACAACTGGCCAGAGAATTTGTTTGTTTTGGGGAAGTTATGGAACAAAGAGCTATCCTTGTTAATTCTGGCGTTGATCCGCGGGTGTTGGCACTGTCCATACCACTAATTGCTATATTTCCTACTAAAAATATCGATCTTTGGTTGGTTATTGCTCACTCGTCAATTACGTCGGGGCCTACAGTGTTGGCTTGGTCGCTTTCATTTACTGTTTCCCACTGAAAATCAGTTATATAACTGAGTGGGTAGACTCTACATACATTTTTTTTTTTTTTTTTTTTAACTAGGGCCAAGAATATGAATGTATTCTAGTTGTCTATATGAAAGTTGGTTTTATCTAGTTTTTTTTCTCGACTAATGTAGGTCTACCATAGCTTAAAATCCATCCTGATAATTTAATGGCTGGATAACCTATGAAATCAAATGATTTGTACCAACCCGCAAGTAAATTTCAAAACACAAATTATTTAGGGAGACTCGATAAACTTTCATGAAAAAAGTATGGGTGGAATAGCTACGTGGTATTACTAGACTTACTTACTTTGAGTAGCCCTTCCATTTCAACAAGTACTCCACACGGCCATTGCGCATCCGTCTGTCCAGCACTTTCTCTACAGAGTACTCCTCCTCCGTTTCGTCGCCAGTCCCGTCCTTATCTGTCTTTGTCTTGCGACTCATGTTGATGTTTGGCCCTTCCACTACAAACAATCACTATCAGAATCGTTCATTTCTTCTCACTAAATATCCTGTCGTAATTGACAAGTTGAATATTTTAATGAGAACTCATAGGCCAAGTACTGTTAAGATTAATTGATTATCTTAAATATAATTGTATTGTTGAAAACTAAAAGTTAAGTAATTCAAAATGGTCAAAAAAATCTAGAACATTTATCCAGTACTATTATTGATCAATACTGGTATAGTTAGTCTATTTTGGCTAGCGATTTCAGAAGAGCTATTCACTGCCATTGACGCATTGTTATAACACTGCGAACAAGTGCATAGACTTGACAAGATGTCACCTAGATTTATGGTAGCGCTGATCACAGCAGCCTGATGGTTTTCTACCTGTCATACAACCTTTTCCAATCTATTGTGATCAAAATAATTTATTCATCGGACATTTTTTTGTAGAATCACAATTAATTAATAACGTGGTTCAAATATGTAGCCTTAGTTATGAAATGCATTTTTTTTGCTGATTGTCTACGATCAAAACTGACGATTTATAGACAATTGTTGTTATTGGAAGCCATATCAAATATCTACATTCAATAAAACAATTATCCGTATCTCGGTCAGTTCTGACCGTAGACACTCCGCAAAAAAAAAACGCAATTCATAATTTGAGCTACATAATTTGAACCACGTTATTAACCAATTGTAGTGTAAAAAAAAATGTACCATGAATAAATTATTTTGATGACAACAGCTTGGAAATGGGTTTATAACAGGTATAAAATCCCAAGTTTGCTCGCTTCTTATGCAGTCAATGCCTGTCTGATACCCCTTTAATGGGCAAAATCGACCTTCCCTGGATTCCCGCTGTTTCCTATCAGTATCGAAGTGTTAAGCTCCATTGTCATGGTGTCCTTTACCATCCGTGCCTCTTCCGAAATTGCTATAGCCCAAATAGACGAACTAGGCCTATAACAACATTGACGTTCAATAATCGCTAGGCCCTACCCATATTTGATATTGATGTCTTCTCCCGTTACCTGCAGTGATTAAGACTACATTACACGATTTGAAAACCCTATTCAAACACAAATGATGCCTATGCATTAGGCAGATTAAGTACTTCTAGATAGGTACATAAAAGGTATTAGGGGAACATGCTGTACCTTGGACATAGTTGTACCTTGGACCATTCAAGATATCTCTGCTATCTTGTGGTAAAAAAAAATAGCTAAAATTTCTAGTTGTCAATTATACCACTAGGTGTCAGACTATACCAAACTGGGATGGTGGTAGAAAACCTAGCATTATTAAAAAAATAATTTGTTGTTTTCAACCATTCAAAGTAAATATTTTGCATGTTACTATTTTGCTTTTTAAAGCCTTGAATGATATTTTACTGCTAAAACACTTTATTAAGTCTGAGAACCATGCTTTGATGTATAATTATACCAATTACATAAAACAGGCAACTTAACGTCAAACTAAATTGGAGGGAAATCAAAAAGTTACGTGCTTGGTTGTACCTTGGGTCACCTTATAGTAATGTACCTTGGACCTTGTCCAAGGTACATTTAACATGGCATTTCCTTTACCATGGTAGGCCAATTTGTTTTGTTTCTTTAGATAATGCCACGAAGTAAAGAGGGCAAGGTAAGGGTGAAATTAGTGGAGTTGCGGGGGGGGGGCGCAAAGTGCCGTGGGGGGAAGCATAAAATGCGTTGCCGTTGTCAGCTAGGCCCCCCCCCCCTCGGCACTTCGCTCCCCCCCCCCCAACCACACTAACTTCTATCCACTTTTTAGGGTAGGGGGGGGGGGGGGGGGCTAGCTGACTACGGCAACGCACTTCATGCTTCCCCCCAACCCCCTAACCTAGGTACTTTCCTTTTCGGGGGGGTCTAAGTACCGAATTTTCTTTTTATATTCTATAATTCAAAATGGCTGGCCTTAATAATATTTTTTAGTCAATAGAAATATAACAATACACTCCCACTCTTAAATATGAAGTACTCACAAGAAAGAAACATTAAGTAGGCCTATAGGCCTATCCTTCAATTTTCTTTGTAATTTATGTACATAACTCAAGGTATAAATTACATGGTCCAAGGTACGAATTACATGGTCCAAGGTACATCGCTATGCTGTACCTTGGACCACTTTGCACTAATTATTAAAATGGTTAATTTAAAGCAATAATTGTAAAGTGCCATATACAATAAAATCAACAAAGTTTGTACAAGGCATGTTCTAGCAAATACAAAAAAAATAAACCAAAATCATCATCTCATTTCTCCAGAAACCATATAAATGTAAAAAGTGGTCAAGGTACAGCATGTTCCCCGGAACATGCTATCCTTGGACATATTTTGTACCTTGGACCATTCAAGATATCTCTGCTATCTTGTGGTAAAAAAAAATAGCTAAAATTTCTAGTTGTCATTATACCACTAGGTGTCAGACGTGATACCAAAATGGGATGGTGGTAGAAAACCTAGCATTATTAAAAAATAATTTGTGTTTTTCAACCATTCAAAGTAAATATTTTGCATGTTACTATTTTGCTTTTTAAAGCCTTGAATGATATTTTACTGCTAAAACACTTTATTAAGTCTGAGAACCATGCTTTGATGTATAATTATACCATTACATAAACGGCAACTTAACGTCAAACTAAATTGGAGGGAAATCAAAAAGTTACGTGCTTGGTTGTACCTTGGTCACCTTATAGTAATGTACCTTGGACCCTTGTCCAAGGTACATTTAACATGGCATTTCCTTTACCATGGTAGGCCAATTTGTTTTTGTTTCTTTAGATAATGCCACGAAGTAAAGAGGGCAAGGTAAGGGTGAAATTAGTGGAGTTGCGGAGGGGGGGGGGCGCAAAGTGCCGTGGGGGGAAGCATAAAATGCGTTGCCGTTGTCAGCTAGGCCCCCCCCCCCCCCCTCGGCACCTCGCTCCCCCCCCCCCCCCCAACCACACAAACTTCTATCCACTTTTTAGGGTAGGGGGGGGGGGGGGCTAGCTGACTACGGCAACACACTTCATGCTTCCCCCCAACCCCCTAACCTAGGTACTTTCCTTTTCGGGGGGGGTCTAAGTACCGAATTTTCTTTTATATTCTATAATTCAAAAATGGCTGGCCTTAATAATATTTTTTAGTCAATAGAAATATAACAATACACTCCCACTCTTTAAATATGAAGTACTCACAAGAAAGAAAACATTAAGTAGGCCTATAGGCCTATCCTTCAATTTTCTTTGTAATTTATGTTTCATAACTCAAGGTATAAATTACATGGTCCAAGGTACGAATTACATGGTCCAAGGTACATCGCTATGCTGTACCCTTTGGACCACTTTGCACTAATTATTAAAATGGTTAATTTAAAGCAATAATTGTAAAGTGCCATATACATAAAATCAACAAAGTTTGTACAAGGCATGTTCTAGCAAATACAAAAAAAAATAAAACCAAAATCATCATCTCATTTCTACAGAAACCATATAATGTAAAAAGTGGTCAAGGTACAGCATGTTCCCCTACCCTACCCATAATTAAAATGAATAACTATCAAAGAAAGAAAGTAGAATTGCTACTAGGTATTTGGAATATAATTAAAATGCCTGTAAATGAAAATAAAAACAATCAATACTACTACACAATAAACAACAAAAATACGCAATGATGTAGGCCTCTATGGTGTGCTATAGCCTACTGTACCTAGTGCTGCCACCTACACGGTGATCACGTAACTAATAACAAACGAGCCCTATTGACCTACAACTATTACCCCAAAAATATTTCAGGGGATTGTTTAGAAAGGATATATGCACATGTCTTCATTGGTACGCCTACTTAGGGAAGCTTGGAAAATTTCTAGTGATTTTCTACATTTTGGACTGGCATATTTTTGGTCAATTGGCCACTGTAGGGCCTAAGTTAAGAAATATTATGAAAAACATACTCGGATGGACACTTGTTTACATTCTGACTAGACATACCAATGTAAACCACAGCCCCATAAGACAATTGGTCGAGTTTCAAAGTGCTCTAGATCCAGATTCAACCCTTGCATTCTGCATAAAACCTTCAGGGTTTGCTCAAGCTCATCCGGCAGTCTTATAAGATAAAGAATGTTGGAAGAGCTCGAACAAAGTACGCTTTGACGCAGAATGCACAGGTAGGCTAGAGTGTGGACTGTGGATCACTTGGAAGCTCTCTCTATCGTTCATCCTATCGGGTTGTAGTTTGCATCAAAATGTTAAGTAAGAATGTGTAGGTATGTTGCAATCAGAGCACATTTTCCAAAAAGTGCTTTACTTTCTCCAGTCAGAGGACAGTAAATATGCCACCAAAAACAGGTAATTTTTAATAATTTTCACGTTTGTGTAGGAGACAATTTGAAATATTGAAATGTGCTCTGATGGCAACTCAAAATTAAAATCATCCTTTATAAACAACATAGACTACCAAAAATTCAAATTTTCACAATTGAAAGAGATATAAAAAAAATATATCCGTGGTAACTACGGGTGTACAAAGTTATTATAGGGTTTTGAATTCCTGCGCCAACGGTCGCTGATGGCCCGTGAGGTATGACCGTAGATGAGTAGCTTTTACATAGTTCGCAGCATGCTCACCGTAGGCCGCTTCTAGGCCTAAATGCTTACATGGCAAGTGCCTGCAGTTAACAAAGCTGATAGCTGTTAGCTGTAATTTAAACCGGTCAAAAAGGCATCTCATCCAGTATATAAACGGGCACCTGTAGTAGAATTTAATCTTGAAGTCCAAGTCTACATCAACATCATCATGAAAGTGGAAACCAGGATGTGTGATTTTTTTAAATTTAAATTAAATGTTTCAATGTTTTGATGAAGATTGGCATGACTTTTTTGTTTAAATCTTTACTTTTATTGATTTAACTCAACAATACCAGTACCAGCGTTCAAAAAATTGTCAAGTTGCCGAGCAATTGAAAACTTCTACACGCATTTAAGAAAATGTCATTTACTTTGTATGGAAAAAATTTGCTTGTAGGGATTTGTAGCTCAAAATGAAGTAAAAATGCTCTTGATTTGAAATCGAAGACTTTTATAACAGCAAATTTGAGTCAATGCATAAATAAATCCAATTCAAATCAATGATTTAAAACAAAAACAGCCCTGGAGAAAACTCTCAGGTCAGTGGCATAACTAGGCGCCCGCAGGGCCCGCAACTGCGGGCGGGCCCAGGCCGTTTAGGGGGCCCCGTTAAAAAAATTAGTAAAAAAATCAGTATTTCATTCTGTTTGAAAAAAATTGTATTTGTTTTCGTTGCTAAAATGCCCGTTTTGTGAATCTAGCGCAAATTGTCAAGTTGCCGAGCAATTGAAAACTTCTACACGCATTTAAGAAAATGTCATTTACTTTGTATGGAAAAATTTGCTTGTAGGGATTTGTAGCTCAAAATGAAGTAAAAATGCTCTTGATTTGAAATCGAAGACTTTTATAACGCAAATTTGAGTCATGCTAAATAAATCCAATTCAAAACAATGATTTAAAACAAAAACAGCCCTGGAGAAACTCTCGGTCAGTGGCATAACTAGGCGCCCGCGGCCCGCAACTCGGGCGGCCGGCCGTTTAGGGGCCCGTTAAAAAATAGTAAAAAAATCAGTATTTCATTCTGTTTGAAAAAAATTGTATTTGTTTTCGTTGCTAAAATGCCCGTTTTGTGAATCTAGCGGTTTGAAGATGAAATCTAGCGGATATTTAGGGACTTTTAGCGTCCACAATACAACTCACAAAACTAATTTTTTGTATTGCATTCAGCCTACACTTTTTTTCTAAACGCACCAAAGCACTCTAAACCTGATTTTAACAAATTTTTGCCTGGCACTAATTTTTGGGGCTTCGACCCCCAAACTCCCCGTACTGATGAAAAGCCTGAATTCAACACTGAGCCAATGTATGTGTGTATCTGGAAGGGGGCCCCCCATAGAAATTTTGCAGGCTGGCCCATGAAACGAAGTTCTGCCACTGTCTCAGGTGCTCTTGTAACTACAATATTTTTTTTAAAAAGCAAAGCAATTACTTCATGGGTTACAAACAAACATTTACCCTTTACCAATTTATTTACCAATTCCCCTGATTTAATATTGTGTATATAACAATTACTGAAAAACAAAAGTACAAGTATGTGAAACCATTACCTGCACTTAAATAAAAACTTATTAAGCACACAAGTTTTTTTTGACTTACCTTATCAAAACAAAGTTAAGAAATGAAGTACAGAGCAAAAACTGATACGGGCAAACAAATAAGATAAGTAGTTTAGGCTACACATGGCACTTTAATACCACCCAGTGCAAGTCATAAACCGCTGAATCGTAGTTGAACCAAATCACAGACAGGGCAACTAGCTTTTCAGAATATTGTGAAGCAAGTGCGGCAACCTGTGAACAAGTGCGGCAACCTTGAACTAAGCCATCCGGTAATATTAGTAGGTATGAGAAGTTAACGCGAACATATAAATAACCCGAAATTACATACCTTCTCGCATGTGCTTGGATAAATATTAGGTAGGCCTACTACCATTATGCCGGACGGAGCTACAAACCATTGTTCTTATGAAACATGGAACCGTGAAACATGTGGACGTATTTACCAAAGTCAACTTAAAGATAAAAGTGGAAACATAAGCCGAAGGACGATTTTTATTAAACAACGTAACAGGTTCATCACATCACTTACATACATCAGCGCATTCCACGCTCAATTAATGTTAGTTCCTCAAATTACCAATAGGTTGTGAATGCATGTCCATTGTCGGTTACTGCCAATCATGACTGACACTTCAAAATGTGGTAACACTTGCACGTGGGGAAAATAGGTACAAACTTACAAAGAAATCCGGAAACAATAGTTGACAAGAATCAACAGCCTCAAGGGTGGTTCAAATCATGATCTGTTCTGTTATTTTCCCAAACAAGGCCTATACAAACTGTAACTTGAATTGAGTTTAATTTTAAAGATAAAATGGTTGACTTCATCTATTGGCTCACCCCTTTAAGCATGTTGTGCCATTTAGTTGAGATTGGATTAAAATACGTCAGTTCTTGAATCAATGCAGTAACTAGGTCATAGAAATACCAGTACCGGTACTGGTAACTAACTAGGTTTGAGAAATAAATTTACTACCGTAGGCATACCTACAAACAAATGTCATTATTTACCCAATGGGTACTTGTTCATTAATGGGACCCCCTCCAAAAAATGAAAAAATTCAGTCAAAACATTTCATTAGACAATCATAACTAGGCTACTACATCTACTCCATCTGAGTTTCAGGAGGTCAGGAAAACACAATTATTTCGAACAAAGCCTCGAAAACATCCTTTCCGGCTACATACTTTGCGCCAGGAGTGACACGGCCTATGCCAACATACACCTACAAAACCTTTAACGTCGCTTTAAATATAAAGGACTGTCAATGGAAAAGTACTTTCATTTAAAATACCGACGTTAAAGGTTTTGAAGGTTCATTTGGTGTCCGTGAACGTCAATGTCAGCTGCACGGCGACGACTGCTCTCATGTAGGCCTACGCGTTCCAATGGACTGTACTCGCCTGAGTCACGTTTCACACTTGTGAGTCAAGTTCACTGTCAGAGTCATATTCAACTCCTCGCAAATTGTAATTATTTATTGTAAACAGAAATAAGTAAAAAAAAACGACGATGGGGGGGACCAACTAACAAAAAAGTGAGGGGGGTCCCGTTAATGAACAAGTACCAAACAAGGTTGTTACTATGCTATTGCCTATTACATTAAAAACCGGCACATTAAATAGGTAGCCCTACCTTTGAAGGCCCTAGCTCATTTAAAATCTTCGAAAAAACTCTAAAATCTTAAATTTAATTTTCCAATGGCCGACATCCCTAGAACAGATAGGCTTAGCCTTTTTGGGGATTTATTTGGAGTTGTTCAGAAGACCCACCTTAGCTAACCGCAACCGCAACCGGTCCGTTTTTTTATATTTTTTATGTGTAGGTTATATTGCAACAGCTCTGTAGGCAACTACTATTTGGAATTGACAATTAAACAATGATTGATAGAATTCATTCTGGTGTTGTTGCATTTCTATTTAGAACTGCTAACATGCTAGGCCTATTCAAGTCTCGATAGATGAGAACAGACTGAAATGACAACATGTTTATTGACCGAGCTATTTTGTCGCAGTGGTAGACCTACTCATTCATGATATTGTCTGTAGAGTGTTGACGTTTAAAAGACCATGTTGTCTTCTTCATCAGGACTTACTTCATAAATAATACTAATATAATACTTCATCAACGGATTGAGAGATGTAGACACTTCAAAGTTTTAGTTAGGCCTACGGCAATATTTGAATTTTATATGAATGCAGAATCAAACCTGTGTCTCTTGGTTCCATACGCTTACGATCTAAAACCCCTAACTATGGATAACTGTTTAACCTTACAGTATGCTAATGATCTAAGCCCGAACTATGGAACTGTTTAACCCACAATATGGGTCACGGTGGCCTCAGAACAACGCACGTAGTGATCTACAATTGAATAGAAAAACAATGCCACCCGTACAAGAAACGATTGACTAGAAGGGCCTCCGCATGGGTAAGCGGAAGTCAATAAATTTACTATCTAATCAAAGTAAAGAACATACTGCTAGGACTAGAAGATTCACATGAGGAAACACAAGTTTATGCACACTGTTGTTATTGTTGAAACATATAGGCCTACCCGGTCGGAAGAGTGAAGACAAACACCTATATCATGCAGAGTTAAACTATATATTAAGGCTACATAATGACCATAGGCCCTACTTTTTAAAACATCACAATTTACACAAACATGCCATATATACAGAACACATAAAGCCTACGAGTTATATTTGCCATGCTCACTTACTTTTAGACATTCTATGAACGCAAATTTACGTTATAGTGGCACCGGATCAAGCTACGAGTAGCCTAGAAATAGTTGCAGTTGACCAAATGGAGATATACCCCTAGGACCTGAAATAAAAAAGCATAAATTGCTCGGTGCACCTAGGTAATTATTGCCACTTGACAATTTAAACATCCAGGGCCTCTCAAGTTTTTTTAGCAATATTTTACCCAAGTTCATGCTCATGTGCACCGCCAGTATATTTTCCAAACGCGAAATCAACGCTATCACTATGTGGAGGTAGCAGAGCGTTAAGCCGAGGCCATCGTGAGGGTACAGGCCTGGGCAAAAACATGATTTCATCAACCTCATAGCCAAAATATAAATTTAAAGCTACATACATGTGTCATACATCAAATTAAAGCTTACAGCTTATTCTTTCAGAATCGCCAAAGTTCAATGGAATGGCATTTATATATTTTATAATATGACACAAGAAGTGCAATGATGTTCTGTTAATTTTTTTTTCTACATTTTACAATAGCAATTGAAAGCCAAGGAAAGTGATTAAAGAAAATTAGATTGCTGCAAAATGCATTTCTAATTTGGTTCTACATATATGCACAAACTTATTACCAGCATACTATACACCCCATCATATGCTATTCAAATATGGCAGGTCTGTATCTTTTTTGAAAATTGGATTGGTACGTCTGTTACTAAAAGTTCCTAAAGTTCTTGTTCTGAGTGACTCAACAGTTCAATAACTTCAAAAATTTGTTTTATAAGTTAGATTATGGATGTGAATTTGAAGTAATTTTTTCAATTGTCTAACTTTATGATTAGTTGATAAATTGTGGTAACAGACGTACTTTGAACGGTAACAGACGTACCATGGTACGTCTGTTACCACTGTTATTTCTCATATCCGATATTATTGTTTAAATTCTTTGTCCATAAAAGTTTGTAAAAATACCACTGGAGTGATAGGTCGAAAGCTTTCTTGTAAAAAATTGCTTCCATCAGCATGTTTTAGGTAGGCCTACAGTGTATGGTACATTATTAATTATTTCAAATTTTCTAACTAGGAAAACGCTAAAGTCCCGCCGCGTTGATGGATGAGCTTTTTAAAGGTTTTAGTTTTCGTGGGATATCTTACTTTTGCAAGTGCTTTGTTTTGCTGCCTACGCATTGAAGGTGAATGGTGTCAAGTTTCTTTTGTGTCTTGTCAAGTGGTATTATTTAGCGTAAAAAACTTGTATTTAAAAGCTTTATTTCTATGGATGCTGGCTAAATTTTCCACTTTTTCTTTCAAAAGGTACTACATCACCATAACCTTAATGTCCATGTATAATATGAACGTTGTTGCCCCACCCGTTTGGTCAGAATTGGCCCAAATGGCACGAAAATATCGCACAAAAAATCAAAAAACTTATATTAAAAGCTTTATTTCTATGGATTCTGGCTAACTTTTTCAATTTTTTTTTTCAAAAGGTACTACATCACCATAACCTTAATGTCCATGTATAATATGAACGTTGTAGCCCCACCCGTTTGGTCAGAATTGGCCCAAATGTCACGAAAATATCGCACTAAAAATCGAAAAAAATCGTAAAAGTACGATATTCATGAGAAATATTTCTTCGATTGTACCCAAAAACAATACACCTCTAAGTTCAGAGATTTCGAAGGTCCTGTCAAATTTTCATCAAGATCGGATAAGCCGTTTGTCTGGTAGAGAGTTAACAAACAGACAAAAAAAAAAAAAAAAAAAAAAAAAAAAAACACCCGAGCTAAATTTTTTGGGGGGGCGGTGAAATTGAAGTCTTCGCTTCGCTCATCCAATTAAAGGTATCCCAATATCAAAGATTATTCCACTGGAATTGAAGTGAAGTTGGTCAAGATGTTGCACTAGAAGAATCTTAACACCTGGTAGATATATAAATATCAGTGATGCACCAATAATTAGATTTGAGCCTTTGTAACTGTCAAATTACTATCATAAAATAACTTGTACGGTGGAACTTACACAACTGTTGGTAGCCAAAATTTTACAAATTATTTGGAAGCTAGAGTTGAGGTGAATTACAATTTACTTGAGAATCATATACCATAATCATAGTAGGCCTACATATTTACAGTTGAGGAGCCAGTTTCATACACGGATATTGACACCATTGTAGAAATTCTCCCCCTCCCGTGATGGATAACAGAAGTCATTGCTGTACTGCTTTAGAAATTCAATTTTACTGAATGATGGTAACAAAGTTTGATGTTTCATATCTAGGGATGTTAACTGATCAACGTAATGGAGCAGAATAAATTTATGTTATGGTTTGACCAGGTAGCAAAGGAAATGTATTAAAAAATGCAATTTTTATTCCTACAAGGTACGTCTGTTACCGCCTATTTCTTTAAGATTAGACAATATCCTCATAAATTCATATGAAATGAAGTGATTAGTATATAAGTATGAGGTAGTCCTCTATCTTGTACCTATTTTGTATTCATGAGAAAGTTTGTTCTGTTGTATTCATTCAGCAATCACATACATTTACCAATTTCTAACGTAGGCCTACCGGTAATGTCTAAACAGTTGTCAAAAAAAGAATATCTGTATGTAACTGACCAATAATGAACAGAGAAATTATATTTGAAGATTTGATTAACTGTAACCACAAAAAGAAGCATGATCTATGATATTTAGTATAAAATACCAGTTTTAATTCAGACAAGGTACGTCTGTTACCATACTTGGTACGTCTGTTACCAGCCTACTTCTTGCATAGTAGGCAACATACTTAAAAATACACATGAAGTGACTTGTGAATCTGATTAAGTACTATCTTGTAGCTATTTTGTATGAGAAGGTTTTTTATTTTGCATGCAATAATCACAGAGTTTTAATCATTTCTAACATACTGTAAAAACACGCGTCCATTAAAAGTACGTCTGTTACCGCTTGTTGCGATCCCTGTTACGAGAAAAGTTGATATCGTACAGTAAAAATGTTTATACCATGAGAAAGCTCATCTTATTTCCTATTCATCCACATACTTACAATGTCTTTTTAATGAATGGATAACAATATAATTGGGTTTGTTAATACAAAAATGTTGTCCGAAGGTACGTCTGTTACCCGTGTTTTGTCCCGCCTGCAACTGCGTTGAGTGACTTCACGAAACGAGGCCGACTGGCGAGCGCTCGTAGCATAGCGCGTATAGGAATAACACGGCACGGAACTCAATTTTTGCTTTACTTAGCCTAAACAAAATTAATTTATTCCATATTTTGTGCCCTAGGCCTACTAGGCCTATGCATGTAGGGCCTAGCAAGGTTAGGATTAAGTTATGGAACGGATGGAACAAAATTTATTCCGCGATCACATCATTTGACAGTTTAATTGGCCCATGAAGTGAAACTATAACATTTCTTACTCTTTCAGTAGGCTTACGAAACTAATCACTCACGTAGGATAAATTACAATGATAAGACTCAACCCATGTGATTGAAAACTTGGATTATTATTGTTTTGTTATTTAACTTAACATTAAAGTATTCAGGAATATTATTTCGCTTATACTTTTTAATTATGGTGTATAATGATGATTTTAAAAGTAATTCTGAATTCAATATTCATGACTGACATTAATTGGAAATAGTTTACTGTGCAGCTAATAATAAAATATCGTAAAGTGGTAAATTTAATTGGCATAGAATAATATTAGTTGTTCCAAAGCAACTAAGGTGATTGCTGACCAACAAGGGTTTGGAAAATAGTATATGTGTATATATAGGATTGTTATTATGATTTGCACCAAGAAATCTGCCATTAATTTTGAGACACCTCGGTCAATGACTACTGACTAAGCCTATGGTGTATTTTAGCACTTGAGAGTTGAGGACTCTCAACGTTTTACTTCCGATCTTGGATTAGCTCTTTAAAACATTGAGAACATCGATATCACAGGAAAAATTTCAATATGATAACAATATATATCGAAATGTAATTGTTTGTAAAAAAAAAATAGGCCTATAGGCCTATATTAAAATCAAAAATCAAAAAATTATTAAAAGAGTGGGTCTATTTTTCATAATTTGTGGCCAAATAGGGTTGATAAGGTATCACCATAAACCTATTTAACGATTTTTACGATCTCACAATCTTGTTTTATGACCCGGCACCTCCACCAAATGCACCAGCCAGGTCATTCCATGTTAAATCAACACAGTATAGTACAAAAAATAACCTCACCCCATCCGATTTTGAAAAAAATCGGCACATCCACTCAAAACCACAAATAAAAAATATATATTTAAAAATTTTCGTTGTATCTCTTACGGTTTTTGAATTGCGGGTGGCTCAAAAACTCAAATTTGGGCGCACCGACCTATAGGCCTATAACAAAAAAAAATCATAATTTATAGGCCTACCGGTAGCCTACCGTTGAATGTAGAAAGCTAATTTTTTGTGTAAATTAAGGGTGTTTGAAACAGGGATCGGAACCAGAACCGGAACCGTTTGAAACCGTTTCATATTGTAGAACCGGAACCGGAACCGTTTGTACAGGTGGTCTATGGAACCGGAACCGGAACCGAACCGTTATATTACACAAGGTTCTTAAAGGTTCTTTTAGGTTCTTAAAGGTTCCAAAATATCTTCTTTTAATTTTCAACAAAATTAAAATTTCAACTTTTCGAATAATATTCAAATAAAAACGCTGAAAATTCGTTCACTAGTTTTTGAAAAAAAAATCTTGACTATTCAGTTTTTTGTGTGTACATTTTTTGTCTTCTCACCTTCTAGGTCACATCTTGTCCGATATGGCCCGACCCGCAAAGACAAGTGCTGTTCAGCTTTGACTAGAAGAATCTCAGTGAACATTTTACTTCTACTGCGTGATGAATAGGCTATTAATACGATCTTCAATAAAAAAGTAAACTAAAAAAAATGAACTATACCTACATGAAACACACTATCAATAACTGAACTGAAATATTTAATTTTAATTTTTATTTTTTATTCGAAAATTACCAATTATATTATTCATTTCTACATTATTAATAAATATTACTGTAATTATTTTATTTTTATGACTCAATTTAAATTTTTAACCTTAAATGTCCAAAAGTCATTTTTTTTTACTTTTACAACTTCCCACGACTTTGCACTTCATATTATTTTAAAGAACCGGAACCAGAACCGTAAAGAACCGTTAAGAGTATTCACGAGACAGCCTTTGGGGTACGCCGTGCAGATACTTCGCCGGAAGGTGTTTTTTCGTATTGTTTTCAAAGATAGACCATTGAAAAAATTCAACAACCTACACATTTGATTGATCTAGAGAACTACTGTTAAATAATGTTGATAAGAGTTATGTGAACCAGTGAAAAAAATAAAAACTGAATAAATTTTGAATGCTTATGGCGGACTATTGAACAATGACACACGATTTTAAAACAGTACTTCTCTCGATCATGGCATCCTTAACGATCTTGCAAGAAGAAAAATACATTTTTTATCAAAACTCGGGGAAATATTACCTTCCGGAAAGCACAGAAATTTGATCCGACAGTGATTACTACTAGCGCTTTGCTGATGTAGTGCGTACAGAAACTGAACTGCTTGGTAGAGCTTGGAGGGAAGCAGGCGCCAGCCGACCACGGGGGGTATTTTGATGGTTATCCTTTGCTCAGAGAAGGGTTCCAACTGAACAATGCTTCAGAGTGCTTGGTAGCAAAGTGAACCCCATTGTGCAAAAGACAAATACCATCTCTAAACTAAAAGTGTAGTTGATAAGCCTGATCTCGATTATAATAAATTCATTGTCTTATTTACATTTTTCTAAGCAGTTTCGTTTTTTTGGCGAAGTGTTTAGCTTAGTTTTATAGGAAATATCCGACTAAATCATATCAAATGATTATGTTATTTGTTTTGCAATTCCGCTTAGAATTGAGCTACAACTTCGATTTAAAAAGATTTTAGGTCTTGTTTTGACTTCATGAATTGAATAAACTATCATATAATCACTAAATTTAAAAATAAATGAGACGATTAACTATCACTTATACAAGAGACCCCACACCTGTCATCCCATTTCATCTTGGATTTAAAATTGTAAACCTGGGTAAATTGTCGTAAAATACCTCTATTATATTCGTCACGCGCCTCTTCATCCTTTCAACTTCAAGACGAATTCTTTTTGAAAGGGTTGGGTTTTTGGTGTTTGTAAAAGGTTTGCAGAGTGTATAAATTAATGTATTGTGTAAAACTCAATCACTCGCCAGTAATGTAACTAATATTATTTCAATCATATCATTTAATTGATGAGTCGAGTAAAAATTATACTACACACTGTCTAGCCTGCTTTTTTCCGGTTATCTGAGTTTTTGAAAGGCGATTTTTGCATCAGTTTCATCCAAAAAATAGTTCAAAATCAACAGCGACCAATGTTGTTTACAACAATAATTCAATCAGTTCTTATTTCAGGTTAGTAAAGAAGTTATTCATCCAGAGTACATAGATGCACTAGCTCCCCCTCCCCATCACATGAAAAATTAAACAGAATAAATTTGTTATTATTAATTATTATTAATTGTTTTTATTAGTTTTAATATTATTTATTGGCTGCACATTGAACAAACTCTGTAAACAACCAGAGATAACATACTACATGAGCATGTGTAAAGTACGCCCTGCTTACATGTATGATCACTATTTAGTAGATTCCTTTCTGTTGTTTAAGGTCATGGACGATTTCTCGTCGTATTACCGCCGTATTACCGCCGTGATAATGTATAATGTTAACTTTTCAATGTGTACTGTGCCACACCGCCGTGACAACTTATTATTGTTTACAATTCGATGTGTACTGTGCCACACCGCCGTGATAATTTATAATTGTTTACAATTCGATGTGTACTGTGCCACACCGCCGTGATAATTTATAATTGTTTATTTTCTTATGTGTGCTGTGCCACACCGCCGTGATAATGTATAATGATTCACAATTTAATTCAAACTTCATGACCTAGCATAAATAAACTAGGTTTACTCATTTAAAATTTCCGTTAGTTTGTCTATCCGTTGTCAAAATCACCAAAAGTTTTAGTAGCATTTTTCCATGCTAATCTGGCCTTTGCTGCGCAGTATTTAAATCCTGTGATCTTTTATGCTTTTATTTCGAGAAAATATGTTTTTATCAAAAAACAACAAATATCATGTTGCTATCTAAAATAAACATCTTGTGACGAATAATACGGTCGCCCAAGACTGATTTCTTTACCCATAAATTTAGTCAAACAAAATTATAACAATTTTACAGCATGTCAGTGAAAAGATGCGATATAATGAGGGTCTGTGAGCTGGGCCGACCGATAGCAGGTATTGAATACCAGAGGCTTTGTCCGCATTTCCTGTGAAAGGCTGTTGGCAAGGGTTGTGGGGTGAGGCCAGACACAGCCCAACCCAACTGACGGTCGAAATGGAATCTGCTTTACCTGCACCCGACCAATTCTCTTTCTTTTCCCAGGTCTGAAATACTCTTAAGAACCGGTTCTTACGGAACCTTTATGCATTAGGAACCGGAACCGGAACCGTTATAAAATTTGGAAGTGGAACCAGAACCGGAACCGTTATGAATAAAGGTTCCAATCCCTGGTTACTTTGAAAAGCCTTCTCAAAAATGTATATTTTCATACTCTTGTAAACATATGGTACCAAGATAAAAGCAATTCTATTTTTCAAATTTGAATTCCTCTAGAGGAATTCAAATTTGGGTTTTAGCTAAAACCCATTTTTTTAAATTAAAATTTGTTTAACAAAAAGGTATTGAAGTTTTGTACGTGTGCAATCAAAATTATAGTGGGCACTCTATAAGTTTAGGAGCTATCATTTTATCATTGTGGTAATGTGTACAATATGTGAACGTCTAGTGTTTTTCTAGCTAGAAAAAGCTAGAAAAACACTGTAGGCCCCTAGGCCTACGTTTACATATTGTACACAAATTTACAAAACCAATTAATTTGGGTGTTTTTTATTTATCATTTAATAATTTATGTTTAGGCCTATAACAGGATTTAAGTAACATATGGCTTGAAACAATAGGCCTATAGGAAATTGATAAATATCCTTTTTTAAATTTTTTTAGGGCATGTGTCTCTAAAACAATGCCTTGTCCACTATTTCTAGGCCTAAGAGCTGTCATCCTCATCACTATCACTAGAATTGTCAACGAGTATATTATCACTATCACAACTTAGATAGGAAAAATCATTATGAATACTCCCGCTCTCTCAAAAAATCGTACAACAGATCATCTTCAATTTGTGTCATTGTCATTGATGCACAGTAATAAGTACGTGTAGGTTGGTCCACCTCTGTTGCTGTTGCTGTATTGCTGTTTGTGTGTGTGCTGTTGTTGTTGTTGTTGTTCTTTCATTGTGATTGTACTGTTCATAGTGGCCGAATATTGAACTTCTTCATATTGTTTTGTTCAGAATTTTACGCCTACTGCTACCTCTGCGCTAGCTTGAAAACTAACGGCGCAGGAGATTCAAACAGGTCTGCGGAACGAGCTGGCGGCGCGCCGTATTTAGCCTACGGTAGTACGAGCCCAGCTCGTATGTCTTTGGTTTGCCGTATTTACGCCAGTACGAGCTGGACTCGTATGTCTGCGGCAGTGGGTTAAAAAGCTGAATTTTAACATTTCCACAGCTGCAACACTATTGTTGAGGGGCCCTGTCACAACCCAACCACCCCCCGTACTTGGTCCCTTTACCAAGAGTTTACATTAGGGGCTGGTTTTCTTTCTGGTCAGAGTTGGTAACTCTAAGCTATCACACACTGCTAGGCGCATTCAGTTGGCGTCTCTCTGAACTGCCTGCATTAAGTGACCACAGTCACATTCGAGAAATTAATTAAAGATATGTAGGCCCTAGGTAGCATCGTGCAATGGAGAGCTGCATATTGGGCCCAGGACAGGTGAGTTATGGTGATTTCCAATAGCAAGCACTCAGTGTGCATTGTTAAAACATCATTGACTTTTCTAGTTTTGATCCAAATGCTATCCTCATTCAAACCCGGCCACAAGGTGAGGGCAATCATGGTGTCCGATGAAAGTAGGGTAATGTTGTACGAGAGATTCCTTGGCTGACATTATATTGAAGTTTAGGCTAGGCCTGTCTAGACTTATTTGAGCTTTGTTCTTAATTCAATGTAGGCCCTAACTATAGGCTAGGTAGTTTACAAGAACAAATTATGCGCGTCTCGCTGGACGCAACTTTTGCACTGGCATTCGTTGCACTTGTCTCCGAACTCAGTGCGGTCCAGTGAGGTCATTGGAAATTCAATACCTACCCTAACATGTAGGCCTAGGCCCCTAATCAAATGGCAAAAGTCCACAAACCCAACAGTCCCTGACCCACCCAGCCCTGTCTCCGTCTTAAGAATGGCCTCCTAGATCGTTGCAGATAGAACGCCTAGGGCTAGCCTAGCTCTAGGCTCTTTTTCGATTGGTAGGGGCCTATGGACCCGTTTTTAACACTGATATTAGGGGAAAAGCCTAGGTTAGGGGGAGTGGGGGGCGCGGAGCGCGTAGGCTATGTTTTAAATCTAGGCTACCTAGTCCTTATGATAATACTGTAAAACATACGCGCTTCGCGCCCCTTCCCCACTCCCCCTAACCTACTTTTCCCTTCTGGTTGGTCCATACCAACCGAAAAAGTACCGGCTAGGCAAGCTAGCCTAGCTCTAGGCGCTACCCTAGTCGTAGCCTCCCTAGGCCTAGTGTAGGCGTAAGTAGGCCACCTATTGTCGGTAAGCCTAAAGGCCGATGCACAATTGCCCGGTAACGATAACGTTACCTACCGCTAACGATAACGGGAAGAAAGTTGAATCAGACGTTAACTTACGACATGATGCACAATAAAGCTTCCCGTTGCCAGTCCTTCCCGTTGCCAGTCGTTCCCGTATCCCGGCAACGACAACGGGAACATCACCAAGTTTTAACTTTCCATAACGTTCCCGTTCCGTACGTTACCGGAACCAATCGGAATCAAGTGTGCACGTCCTAAAACTATTTTATCAGCTGATTGATGGTTTATACGCGAGTAATATGCGAAATAAATTAAATACAAATATGTGGAATAAGTTAACAAACTAACAAAATATAATTAACACACTTATTATTTGATTTGTTCCCGTCGGTTTGCTTCACGGGCTATTGTGCATCGAAGCCCTTAAGGCCGGTGCACAATTGCCCGGTAACGATAACGTTACCGTTAACAATAACGGGAAGAAAGTTGAATCACACGTTAACTTACGACACGATGCACAATAAAGCTTCCCGTTGCCGGTCGTTCCCGTATCCCGGCAACGACAACGGGAACATCACCAAGTTTTAACTTTCCGTAACGTTCCCGTCCAGTACCTTACCGGAACCAATCAGAATCAAGATGTCCACGGCCTGTTAAAAGTGTACAATAAATGTATCAGCTGGTAGGTATTTCAGAAAGGCTGTGGTGGTGTATGTTATTTACCAGGTGTACCAAATATGCGCAACAAATTAATAACAAAAATTGCATGTTAACCAACCTCACATTTTATTTCTTACCGTCCGCTTCACGGGCTATTGTGCATCGAAGACCTTAACGTTACCGTCTTCCCGTTATCGTTGTCATTCCCGTTCTCGTTACCGGGCAATTGTGCATCGGCCTTTAGAGACAGCCTAGCAGACAGGACGGTACTCTTTCGGATGGTATGCCCCAACTTAACAACACTATGCCGACACGGCGGACAGTACAAACCTTTTTCACTAAAATACTCCACCTACAAAACCTTTAACGTTGCTAATTTAAATATAAAACACTTTCAAAGGAAAAGTACTTTCGTTTGAAATAGCGACGTTAAAGGTTGAATTGTTTTTAATGAAAAATAACAGTGTTTAAAAGTTGGGGCATACCATCCGAAAGAGTACCGACAGGGTAGGGGTCTTGGCCCGTTTAAATGGATAGGCCTAGGTAGGGCTAGGCCCTAGGCCCCTAGCCTAGCTCTAGAGACTCAAGTAGCTAGGCCTGGGCACTAGGGCTAGGGCCGAGCAAGATTGGCAATAGGACCTAGACAAAGGCTAGGCCCCTAGCCTAGGCCCTAGGCCTAGGGTAGGCCTAGGGCTAGCTAGGGGGCCTAGGCCTAGACCAATATTACATTATCTAGAAGTGTAGGGCCTAGGTTTGGTAATATTAGTTTGTCAACAGGGAACCAGTGCGGGGAACACACTCGGATTCTATATTATGGTTATATGGATTGTATATTGATAAAAACTAATAATTACCTGATCAAGTTGACTTGGCGGTCAAAGCGGCTTTAGCAGCCTATTCTTTTCTAAACAAAAATGGATACGAAACATGGTCAAACGAAAGACTAAAAACTAACAAAATACTAAAGAAATTGATTAAAATTTGTTTTACCCAATATGATTTATAATAGATGGCGGTTAAAATTTAATTGTCCCTTGGTGATAATTTTTATGATAATAATATGCATTTTATATCTAAAACGAGTTAAATCGTGGTTGGTGGTTAAATCTTTGTTAAATCGTGGCGCACAGTAGCCACGGGAAGCAGCACCGTCCTCACTCAAAATGGAAATGCCGGGAACATTTAAAGTTTCAACCAAAGATTTGGTTTCAACAAGCATTATTTATTGATTGATTGATTGATTTATTTATTTGTTTATTTATGTATTTATTTATGAATTTATTTATTTATTTATTTATTTATTTATTTATTTATTTATTTATTTATTTTCGTCTATCCTATTCAGTTATAAAACTGATATACAAAGGAGGACAACTAAATAAATCTATTTCTCGATTTGGATAGTCGGGAAACACTCCCGTAGGTGTAATTGTTATTATATAAGGCGTCCACCCGTAAAGTGGGAGACTCGGGTTCGAACCCCAATCGGGATTGTATTAAATTGTAAATTGTAAAAATTGATTGTATTAAATAATAAATAAATCTAATTACATAGATGCAGACGCAACAATTTGAAATAAGAAGGAAATGTCAAGTAAAGAGAGATCTGTTCCAACAAAGTAAAGTAAACCAGTGCGCCCATTTTCTTGAGCGCTTCCAAGCTTTCAAAAAAGAGGTAATAAGGACATCCGGATGGCCAAAAAAAGGGACATACCAGCAGGCAGATTGGGGAAGCTAAAAATAAAGTAAAGGCTACATGGGGGGTGGTAAAAGCACTTGCAGGTAAGGAAGAGGAGAAGGAAACCGATCCCATTGTTCTGGAAATTGAAGGAAGGGAAATAGCAGATGCAAATAAGGTAGCAAATTTTTTCAATGATTATTTCACAGATATTGCTGATAATATAATTGATACCAAGGCGGATACTGTTGGAGGCATGTTTGGCCAAGCTAAGTAAGGGAGGTGTCAGGCGCATTCATAAGATGTGTTTAAGGCCTGTTAGCATTAACGAAGTTCGCCAGGTAATAAAAGATTAAAATCAAAGAGGTCAGCCGGGTGGGATGAGGTGCCCAGTTTTCTTATTCGCCGATGTGGTGCGGTCATAGCTGAACCTCTAGCAGCTATCTGCAATTCCTCATTCATTTCGGGGGACATTTCCGGAAAAGTTGAAATTTTCCACAGTGATACCACTTTTAAGAAGGGCAAAGTGCAGGAGAGGGCAGCATAGACCCGTGTCGCTGATCCCAAACTTTCCAAAGGTTAGAAAAATTGTTTCTTAAACAACTCGATGCC
>JAMZAV010005126.1:0-45627 GCA_024449915.1 Sweltsa coloradensis
TGAAGTTGTCGAAGTGGGAAGGCTTTCGTTTTAAATACGGCCCTTTTTTGGGGAAAGTTTTTTTGCTAATCGACGGCCCATTTAATGGGAAATTCATTTTTGGGTTTTCCCTTTTTTAGAAAAATCAGCTGGGGCCCCCGACCCTTCCCCAATGGCCGGGGTAGGCACTACTTAATTTGGGTTTTTTGCAGCTTTTTAAAGTGGCCCTGTTATTTTGTCCATCTTTGGGTAGAGAAAGTATCGTTTTATACCTTTTTTCGGTCCCCGTCTTAAACCCAAATATCCCCAAAAAAAATTTTATTAGAAAAAAATTTTTAAAATTTAAACCCATACAAGAAACTTTGCCTATTATTAACTTTAAATATCACATGCGGCAAAAAATTGACCTGACTGGGGCAGCCCCTTTTGTTTTTCACGTCTAAAAAACTTGGGTTGTCTTTTTTCAAGCAAAAATTTGACCAAAAGGGAAGGGTTTTTCGTCTCCCAATGATAAAAATCAAAATTGGGCTAAACCAAAAATTTTTGAAATTTTTTGGGAAAAAGTTGATAATTGAATAAGGGTTTTGCATCGAAACGATCAGAATGAAACTTTTTTTTCACCCTGTTCGGGCCAAAAAAAAATCAAGAGAATACTTGAAAATTTGGGGAAAATTTGACGTACTTCTTGTTTTGTTTGGTGGAAAAGGGGGGAAAAAAAAGGACATTTGATAAAAAAAGTTGAAAACATTAACAATTTCAAACTTCCCCCAAAGTTGCAAAATTTTTCGGTCCAGCCATTTGGGGAAATGTTATCTTTGGGAGCACGGAACCCCCTGCAAGGGGGGTTGAAAATGTGTTTTCCCGCCCCCCCCCCCGGGGGGTGAGCTCTCAGCATTTTTTATTTTAAAGTCGGTCAAAGGGCGTTTTTTTTAAGCAATCCTCATGCCGAGAGGCCATTTTTTGAAAGGGGGGAAAAAAAATTTTTTCCCATATTGTAAAGGATTAAACGATTTTTTTTTAAATATTTTTTATTTTTTAAATGATTTTTTGGAAATTTTTTGGAGTTGGTTTTGATGCTTACTGTCTTTTTGAAGGGATTGGACATGATCATAAATTTATAAAAGATCATCCCAATTCAAAATTTCCAAAATCTTACCTGGGGTTCGATCTAATTACGGTTTTATTTATAGGAGTCGTGCGTTTGGGGAATCTGTGTCGCAGCCGCGGACAGCCTTGATCATTTTAAGTAATTTTATTTATCCACCTCACTTTATTTCATTTATAAAAATAAGATGCCTTTAATGGGGGTTTTTCACACATAGTGCCAGGTATGAAAACCCATTTTAGGGCCCCCAAAGGGACGGGGTTTTCGATGCCATTAAAAAGAATTATTTTAACGAAAGGCCTACTCTCCTTTTCCCCCGTACCCAAACTCATCGTTTTTTTGGGAAAGTTGCTTTGGGGATCATCTTTTTTAAAAACCACAAACATCTCCCTTTCATAAGAGGGGTGTACAACGGGATATTTTGGGTTTTATAAGCAGAAAATATTGATTTTTTCTTCCCCCCTTTCGCTTGTTTTGGGCATTAAAAATTTTGTTTACGGAATATTTCCCTTTCGGGGGGGAGACTATGTTGAAAGAAAGAGTGGTGGTGGTGGTGAAAGGGGGAAAAAAAAAATATTTGGGGGGAAAACTTTTGCGCCTTTGAAATTTGCTCCAAACATATTGAGAATAAATAAATGAAAACATGTGTGATGCTCCCGTTTTTCATCAAGCAACCAGTTCCCCCCCAACTCCCCCGTATCACTCCTCGCAAACATCAACAACCATCCCATTCTCCATAAAAACGATCCACTTTACTTAGATACATTTGTGAGACGTAATTTGCATTCAAAGATATGGGCCCCCATCAAAACCGTTATAGTTAAACTTGTAACTGTGGCAACTTATTTTCAGGTTTTTTAAAATTTGGAATTTTCCTTGATTAATGGGAGTGTGATATTATGTAAACGAAATTTTTAAGTATTTTTTTTTTAAACCCCCCGTCACTCCCCGGGGGGTTTTAAAAAACCCCAGGGTCCCACATTCGAAATCTGTTTTTTCCCGCAAACGACCCGTTTTAAACCCACTCAATTCTCAGTACCTTCAATTTTACTCTATCTGTTAGCGAAAATTTTTTAACCCTCTAATCATTAGGGGGGTTTTTGTGTCGTTATATTGCCGGGCTTAAAAATTGGCTGGGGGGTTTTTGAAAACCCCCCCGGGGTGATCACGTTACAGTAAAAAGAAAAGGGGAAAATCAATGCTATTTTGGGGTTTTAAAATTTTTTTAAATTTTTTAAATTTTTGGGAAAAATTTTTCTTGCAATTTACTAACTGGTTTTTCTTTGTTACTAAAAAGTGAAACAAAAACTTAAAATTGCATTATTTGGACACCTTTTTTGAATATTTTGAAAATGTCCATTTTTTAAATCTGAAAAATACAATAAAATAATATTTCATACAAAAAAGTTCATTGGCATTTTATTTCCCTGTCTCCCAGTAAAAACCACCTACATAGTATTTCCACAAATCATATGAGCAAAGACAGAAATATCCTAAACATACTTCTGCACTAATTACAGCCCAAATAATTTGGGGTTTGAAAAACCCCACGCGAGGGATGGGTGTTAAGAAATTCCGCGCGAGTGACGGAGGTTAACAATAACATGGCATCTTATAATCGTGCATGTCTATAGTGCGTTTTAAATCTATTGTTTATTATAATTTCATAGTATTGTTATAAGCCCGAAGAAACCCAATACATGCATACATAAAAAAACCTCTCATAAAAAAAAACCGAGGGTCACAAAAGTGAGTGTTCATTTTTCCTTCCTTCTCAGGATCACCAAGTATGTGAACTTTTTGACGGAAGGTGAATGAGGATATTGACATTTTCATTCAAATTTAAATTAAACTTATGTCCGAACTCCGAATATATTACAATGACTACGTCGGAGTGATGATTTTCGGTACCGGGAGTCGAACTCAATACACGCACTTGCATTTGACCTTGAATGAGTGTTGTGCGAGGCCAACACAGATAACCGTTTCCCGAAATTGTAATGTAATACTTTGGGTCGCACCAATAAGTGAATCACACAGTCGCACCGTCGCACTGACGTCCTACACACATTCTTGAGATAACTTCCCCTTGTTGCTTGCAAAATTGTGTTTTTTCCCCATTTTTCCGTTTTCAACCTTGGCCATGATATGATTTTTTAAATTTAAATTTTTCAAGTTTAATAGTAATTACATATGTTACGATTTTATTGATGACCTTCCTTCAATCAGTCTCATAAGTCTAAATATTGTCATATTGCTGAATTATTTCGTGATTTGTTTCTCACCTAATCCATCATTTACGCTTCTACAATGATGCAGATTTAGAAAATGTGTGGATTTTTATATTTTTAATTTTTGGACTTATTTCCATAAAAGTGCAATCTTGATTCCAATATCGGATATAGTATGATACAAATGTAATTCAATCGAGCGGCTAACAAGCCATCATCAAGCAATTCATTGTGGAAATTAGCTATGTTTCGATTCGAATGCAAATCCATTTCAAACAGCAGCTGTATTTTGCAACAATTATTGATGTGTTTCTTTCCCAAGTTACGTTCATCGAGTAATAATCAAATAATTATTATGATTGGAATTGCGTTATGAAGACTCCAATATGACAATCTTGAGAAAATAGCTCGTGTTTTGTTTATATTTTGTATAATAGTATGTGTGTTTATGTTTCGTTTGCTCTCAAACCGGACAAACGACTGTTGTGGAATTTTCACCGATGTATATAACTAGGAAAACGCTAAAGTCCCGCCGCGTTGATGGATGAGCTTTTTAAAGTTTCTAGTTTGCGTGGGATATTTTTACTTTTGCAAGTGCTTTGTTTTGCTGCCTACGCATTGTAGGTGATTTTTTGTCAAGTTTCTATTGTTTCTTGTCAAAAGGTATTATTTACCGTAAAAAACTTATTTTAAAAAGCTTTATTTCTATGGATTCGTTTAATTTTTTCAGCTTTTTCTTTCAAAAGGTACTACATCACCAAAACCTAATGTCCAATGTATAATATGAACGCTGAAAGCCCCACCCGTTTGGTCAAAATTTGGCCCAAATAGCACGAAAATATCGCACAAAAAATCGGAAAAATCGTAAAAGTACGATATTCATGAGAAATATTTCTTCCATTGTACCCAAAAACAATACGCTCTAAGTTCAAAGATTTCGAAGGCACCGCCCAAATTTTCATCAAGATCGGATATGCCGTTTGCCGGTTTAGAGAGCGAACAAAAAGGCAAAAAAAAAAAAAAAAAACGAGCAAAATTTTTTGGGGGTCAGTGAAATTGAAGTCTTCGCTTCGCTCATCCAATAAGTATCGTATCGTAGTCACTCAACGGTTTAAGTATCGATGTGCTATGGAACACGGGAATTTATTTAAATCTATTCAAATCTACTTTATTTCCGATGTGTCTCTTTCAGGTTAAAGTTTGACCAAAACGTAATGGTTCCGCGTTCCCATGATAACATCGAAATGACTGGTCCGAAAATTATGCAATTTTGGTAGAAGTTAGATAATTGTTTAATGTTTGCAACGTTTTGAACAGAACGTTAATTGTTTCAACCATTTTCTGCAAACAAAAAAAAAAAAAGAAAATACGTAAAAATACGTAAAATTTATAAAATTTGTCGTATTTCTTGATTTTTTTGGTGGAAAATTGTGAAAAAAATTAGCATTCTGTTCAATATGTTGCAAACACTATACAATAACCTAACTTTTCCCAAAATTGCATAATTTTCGGGCCAGTCATTTCGATGTTATCATGGGAGCACTGAAGGTCTGCAAGCGGTTGAAAAATGCGATTCTGCCTCCGACCGGTGGCGCATATATTATTCTATATCTATGATCGCTCGAGTACTTGGTCTCTTTGGCATATCAGCTACGTTTATTAACTGATACAATTAAATGACTGTGCACTTGTTTATTATCTTCATCTACTGTTTTGAGTTTGGTAAGGTAAGGTGGTAAATGTAATTGTAGAAGTGCGAGTATTGCTAGAGAAAAATGTGAGAAAAATTTACGGCGTGTTGGAAAAAAAAAAATACGTGTGAGTGTATTATTTTACTCTACCGCTCTGCAAATGCGTATTTGGATACTATGGGAAGAAGATGTAAGTGAAAACTCTGAACCAGAACGCATCTTTTCCAGAGTAGATAACGAACCACCTGCACTCTGGAAGATCTGGCTTGACACTTGACTGTCATTCGAAAATCAAGGGTTTTTTGTCGTGTCAGTGGGTTATTTTTCTTGTTCGAAAGCTATCTCCTAGTTTATAAAAATGTATGGCCGTTTATCGAATTTAAGTTTATGTAACCGTCCCGTATAATACGTGTGCAAGTGATGTTATCTGTGGTGTTTTGTAACAATGGGGATACCTAAAGTGATTTAAACCTCGCTACATAGAGGTATGTAGTAAAATCAGTTTATGGTGGGTTATGCTATAGCTGAAATAAGATAATATTGAATGATATGTTAATGTTAACAATAATTTTTCTTTATTATAGGTTTTTGATGATTGGTATCAACAATCATCTTCCTAATATTGATACTTTAATAAGCGAGGCTCATGATAGCTTCTCGTTCTATGGCGTAACCGATATGACTTCATAGCTTATTGGTTGAAATCAAAATTTATTTAGTATTCGATTTAGTTTTTACTAATCTTTGATTATAAGTCCTCTTGTCTTCGTCATTTAAACGAAGTTAATTAATTCTGTAGGCTGAGTACGATTGATTATTAACCGCGATGTAAGAAGCGGGAAACAAAACATATCTTATGATTGCAAAATAAAATTTAATTTGATAGTTCCTAACACTGCTTATCTTCACCTTGACAGGATGCCAAACCCTTCACTTGTGTTTTCACGTTTCCTTCAGTCGTAATTCAACATTAAGTCGCTCAAGTATAATTAATTTATTGTATTTTACCTGCCCAGAGGGCAGGAAGGCTAATGCAGGGCAAGTGTGCCCTCTGTAGCCTAACACAGTGATAACAGAGTTACAAATTAAACATTACATGAAAAACAACAAGAGAACATGACAGTTATAAAGTTAGACAAATTGAAAGGCAAAAGGCGGATGGGGGTACTTGAATCGCGGTTGAGGTCTGAAGACTCGAGGACGCGAAACGAGGTCGTGAAGCTCATTCCTGCCGCCTGTTGAAGACGTTGCACGAAAGCCCCTGCGAGGGTGTCGAGTCGAGCGCTGATACCACCGACGCCGGTTTGGGCATACACGTCTTCATTCCGCGTCATCGGAGGAAGCCGCGCGATGCGGCGAAGGATTCTTCGCTCCAGCGAGAAGTATTGCTGGAGACATCCTCCAAAGACGGGTGTCAGCGCCGGGGCCGCGTATTCAAAGAGGGGACGGATGAAAGTTTTATAAGTGTGCCGTAGAGTGCGGAAACTGCATCCAGAAAGTCGCCCACGAAGCATCACGAGTAAATTTAGTCTCGACCGCGCACGGTTGATGACGTCACGGCAATGAGCACCCCAGTTCAGAATGTCTGTAAAGGTTACTCCAAGGTACTTGGCAGACCGACTAGGGTACACCGTAGCGCCCCAAAGTGAGATGGATTGACGGAGTGGTCGTTGAGACATTTTCTGCGTTTTGTGCCGGTGGTGAAAAAGGATAAGCTGTGTCTTTAAGGCGTTCGGCAATACACGCCAACGACGCATCCAAGCTTCCAGAGCTTTAATTTGGCGCTGTAGACGGCGGAAGACTTCTCTCGCTGTGCGCCCTTTGCACCAGTAGGCCGTGTCGTCTGCATAGAGGGCTAAGGCAAGGTAACGGGACAAGGGAGGAGGAATATCGTGGCAGTAGATCAGGTAGAGAAGAGGAGAGAGGCAGGAACCTTGAGGCACGCCAGAAAGAGGGGTAAACGAGTGGGATACTTGATCGTTAACACGCACACAAGCGAGACGTCCCGTGAGAAAAGCTCGGATGAAGCGCACCATTACAAAAGGGACTCTTAGTTGCAGCAGCTTGTAACAGAGCCCGTCATGCCAAACCTTGTCAAAGGCACGTGATATGTCCAGAAAAATAGCTAGCACACACTGGCCATCGTTTAGCGCCCCTGAAACCTCCGTCACCAGCTTGATGAGGGGGTCTGTCGTGCAACGACCTGTTCGGAAGCCGGACTGTGACTCGGGGATGATGTGGAGGCGGTCAGCGAAAGCAACCAGCCTGGAGTGAATCACTTTCTCAAGAACCTTTGCCACAACGTTCAAGAGACTAATAGGCCGGTGACTAGGGAGATTCGTTGGTGGCTAAACTGGGAGGGAAGTAGCCCAAACGGAGGCACCCAGAGAAGAGAGTAGCAAGGTGAGAGACGAACTTGGCAGGGACCTGGCGAAGCATCAGTCTGGTGATACCATCAGCACCTGGCGATGAGCTCCGTCCGTGTTGTATAGCAGACAGAACTTCCTCCGCGCTGATATCCCGGACGAGGTCGGGGTGGAGAACTTCTTCATCTGGGATGATGTCATGAGAAGCGAAGGACGGTTCGTGGTGTGCTAGAGACAGTTCGACCCTCTCTCTGAAGACGTCATCAAAGAGTGCGTCCTCGGGAAACTGATAAACTCCCTCAAGAGAAGACGCAAACTCCTGCGCTTTGTCGGAAGACGACGCACACACTCGGTCATTGACAATGAGGGGTCCGTTGGCGCGAGTGGACTGGCCCGTGATACGCTTGAAGGTGCGCCAAAATGAGGAACCGTCCTTGTAGTCCAGCGACTCGCAAACGACCGTCCACTGAAGCTCGCGGAACTGAACAATGCGGCGGCAAACAAGAGCATTCAATCGGTTCCACTCAGTTTTGAGGTCAGGATCACGAGCAACCTTAAAGGCATTATAAATTCTCCTTTTCTGACGAATGAGATCAACAATATGACCAGGTAGAGCAGGGCGGTAAGTGTCGATCGCACGTACCGGGACCGCAACAGCCGCAGCCCTCTTCAGTACTGCCACCAAATGTTCCGTTGTGGTCCTAAGTGCTGGACACGACGTAGCATCAACCTCCTCTGGGAGAAGCCGTTCGATCTCAGCCCTGTACCGACGCCAGTCAGCGTTATGGAAATCCTTGACTATTTTAAACCGTTCGCGGATAGGTGGAGGAGGAAGTACATTCGAGGAAACTACAAGTGGGAGGTGGTCGCTGCCTATTGATGGGCCGATGACGACGTCGCCAAGCCGACCAGATAGACGGTCACTTACAAGAATGTGGTCTGGTATTGAGGATCCCATGGGGCCAATGTACGTCGGACACGTATTGTAACAACGATACATTGGAAGGTCAACAAGTAGATCAGCCAGAGTGGAGCCATTAGTGTTGGAGGAAGTATCTCCAAACGTCACATGACGAGCATTAAAGTCTCCATGAACACGAAGTTTGGAAATGACGCCACGTATTCAAAGAAGTCTATGTGTGCGGCGATAGAAATGGTAGGCGGGAAATATGCAAGGACGATCAAAATCGGACCGAGTGGGCTCCGAACGGAGCAGAGAATGACTTCGAGTTGACGGAATTGCAGTGGAGGAGTAATTTGAGTAGCCGGAAGTTCTGGATGCAGGAATAAGGCCACTCCGCCCCGAGGCTGTTGACCAGGAGGGCAGACCCGATCCCTACGGAAAGACGCGAATCCTGGAAGACGGAGATTATGGCGAGAGGAAGCCCAAGTTTCTGCAACACCGAGAATGTGAAGGCGCTCTGATGTGCACAGGTTCTCAATTAGAGGTTTCTTGCGAGAGAAACCTCTACAGTTGGCGAAGCCTATGTTGAGGGTCATCCCCTAAGAGCAGGTGGTACCTGGTTCCACTTCCTCACTCCACACACGGGATTTGCGTGCACGGGTAGCCTTAGATTGCCGTTGCTCCATATTTGGCGTAACAACGTCGTCAGCATCTGGAAGCTCCGCACTAGGGGTGAGAGCGTTGGCAACAAATGGAAGCTCCAAACTAGTGGTGACAGAGTCGGCACCAGATGGCGTCTCAGGTTTACAGAGGGAGCGCGAGCGCTGAGAAGCTCCATTTCCCTTCACCTTACGGATAACATGCTTCTTTGGTACTTGTTGTTCAGCAGGAGGAGAGGAACGCCGTTTACGGTTGTCTTCTGGCACCTCGCTGCTAGAGGAGCAGGAGACCTCCATTGAAATAGCAGGGAGTGGAACTATTTGTTTAACAGACTCACTAGGCTTCATCACTTTCTTGGTCATCACTGAACACAACACAGCGACATCAGGGGTAGCTTGCGAGGGCGGTATTAGCGAGGTCAAGTCGGCGAGGGTTGGAACTGGCGTGGCTGCAAGTTGAAGGCCTATGTCCAGATCTTGAGACGTCGAAGCTGACGTGGCCGCCGAGGGCTGCGACAGATTCGCCCACGTGTTTTTTGTACGGTCGATCAAGGGCAGTTGCACAGGGCGCCTAGCCTGGCAATCAGCCCTGAAGTGGTCGCTAGCGTTGCAAATAGAACACGTTTTCGTCTGTCCCTCGTAGGTCACCAGCGCACGTATGCCCCCGACTGTTACATAGGACGGGATGTGCTTCGTGAGGTCCATCTTAACCGTACGTACTCCGTTCTTCACCTGGTATCTGTAAGAAGTGGACCACACCTCATCCACGATGTCCCGCACCAGCCCGTAGGAACGAAGGTACTCTCGAAGACGCTCATTCGAGAACTCGAGTGGCAGGTTAAAAACTCGGATCTGCCTGTAGCCTAGGTCAGCATGGCCGATAGCAAAATTTGCTGACAGAACCATCAGCATGGCGGAAAGGAACAGAACTCCCTAGATTAGTGAGGAGCTCCTCACACAGACGATCCCCGGTTAGTTTTATGTAGACAGCCTGCTTAGCGCCATCCAACTGAATAGCAGTGACTGACGATGGTTCCAGGCGTAATATCGAGAAAATCCACTCGTGGACTTCGGCTGCGGACGGTTTAGAGAACGTGCGGTCAAACACGCATTTAAGTGTGTTGATACGTGACGTAATTGCGAGTACGGGAACAGGTCGTGGGGTAGAATACATGGTAATTCAATGAAAAAATGAGAAAAGAGAAAGGAAACAAAACACTCACTAGTGTGTACCAAAACAAACCGATCGCTTCGTGCAGCAGAGAGGGTTGAAATCGCCCCCGACTGAAGACGAGGGTAAGACTAGGCTAACTAACAATTATACAACTATTTAAGAGTATAACGAAGTACCACAACTAAATATAACATGAGATTACTCAATAAATACCTCTAAATCACTAATAATGCAGGAGAAGTTCGGTTCAGTTCATGCTTGAAATCGCACCGCCTTCTGGTCTATGCATATTTATTGAGTCGCTCAAGACAAACGCAGTACCAAGTTACATTTTTTTAGTTTTTATTCGTTTGTTTATTTGCCTACTCGTATTTCCAGAATAACGATTACTAGTGTCCTTATAATATGTGTAATAAAATAATCATATTCTATTGGGAATGAGAGATTAAAAGACGTGCAATACAATAAAATATCGTAGACAATCGCGAAGTGATTGTGTTTGAAACAACTAACAAGTAACAAGCTACAATTCACTCATGTAAACTTCGTGCGGGGTCTATGCGCAGTGGGACCCGCTCAGTCAGTCAGCGAGTGCACAGCGTAACACGTATCTGGGTGACTTGAGTCATATAGCTCGCCCGCGCTGTTATTGGCTCAAAAATCATGATTGGAATATCGCTAGTCCTGCCTTTTGAGTCCGGTAAAGCATGCTCTCTCTCTCTCTCTCTACGTAAATTCCCACGGGTTAAAACAGCACTCTTAAACAAAATTTCATTCACAGCATACACATGTCTTAAATTTTTATTTTCATTCCCTAACATAACAATTATGTTGCTATCACTTCCATCATCATCATCAATTAATGAATTTAAATTAATTTTCGTCCAAGATGGCGCCCGGTCGAGCCACGCGTTTTCGTCGCTCCGTAAATAACATCAGTTTTGTATCGGTTCTCGTCGCGAGTTTATTGTTTTTTATATACGTCCGTGTAGCGTCAGTGCAAAGTGACCTAAACTCAAGATCAGATTCAAATTCTACAACGGTTCTCTTCTCTGAACGTCTTTATCAGTTCTCCGCCCTTGGTGCCACTGGTCTACCGCTCTCGCTGGCCAACCCCTCGAGCGACCGTGTCCGCGAGCGGACAAGACGCGGCCCACCCTCGCTCGCCCTACATCTCGGGTGCATGTTTCTCATCGCAGGAGACATCGAAGTAAATCCCGGACCTGCATTTCAACCCGCAACCAGGCAGCACAGTCGGTCGAATAAGTCAATAAACATCGCGTCTTTGTACTACCAGAACACTCGTAGCATATCAGGGAAAAACTCGGCGATCTCAATCTCTACTTCTCAGACCACAGCGAGTTTGACATCATTTGCCTCACAGAAACATGGCTTAACCACAACACGTTTGAGAACGAGGTGCTCGACAATACTCAGTTCACTGTGTACCGAAAAGATCGCAAGCAGCCGAATAAAGCTAAGATTAAAAGGGGAGGAGGTGTTCTCACAGCTATCAACTCTGATCTACCCTCGAAACGCCGCGCTGATCTGGAGTCTGAAGACTGCGAAATTATCTGGGTTGAGGTAAAATTCGGAAGTGTTTCCAGTATTCTTATCGGGTGTGTGTATCTGCCCCCACCTACGTCTCTCGATGTATTGGATGAACTTCACATCTCACTGTCTCGTGTTTAGTCCTCGCTTCGACCCCAGGACAGTGTGATATTGTGCGGCGACTTCAACTTGCCTCAAGTGACGTGGGCTCCACCCCATACTACAAGCAGCGATCTACAACCATCATGCAACATAAACTCTCAGGTAGTAACTGCTTTGTATGAAATTATCAACGAGTTTAGCCTGTGTCAAGTAAATCAATTTCCCACCTGTAACAATAACTTTCTTGATCTAATTTTTACAAATAATCCGGACCTTACAATAGACACTCAACTAACAGATCAAGCTGTCATCTCAGACCACCTTGCTATCACCTCCGAAGTTAAATTTTCTGCCGTGTACAATAATTACAAGCCCTCTGCCCGGTCAAGATATAACTGGAAGAGAGCAGACCTCAATCTTTTAAACTTCAATTTAGAAGCTGCCGACTGGGGCACGTTTAATCATCTAAGTTCACCTGACGAGATGTGTGACAAATTTTACAAAACTCTGAAGCATGTAATTGATAAAACTGTTCCCAAAATTCAGATTAACCCCACAAAATATCCTCCATGGTACGACAACGACACTGTGTGTGCTCTAAAATGCAAAAACAGAGCACACAGGCGGTGGAAACGAACTGGAAGCGCAAATGCAAAAGTCGAATATCAATTAAAATGCGCTGACTTTAAAAAACTTTAAAAAAGTCTCTCAAACACCGAGAATATTTAATCAAAATTGATTCATCTGTAAACGAAACTCCTTCCCGGCTCTGGTCCTACGTCCGACACAAGACAAGAACGAGGCGTATCCCGATCGACATAGAATACAATGGCAACAAGGCGAGCGACACGGCAACCTGCAGTCAGCTGTTTTCTCAGTTCTTTAAAACCACATTCCAGCCCCCCAGGCCAACCCCCCTACCACCATTTTCGCACCGCTCTACTACAAACTTATGTCATTTCAAAACAACCCGAGGCGAGGTCGAAGACTGCCTAAAAAAACTAAAAGCTGGCAAATCCTTCGGACCAGACAACATCCCACTCAACGTTATACAACACTGCAGACGACCTCTTTCAATACCGCTGTCAAACATTTACAACGCATCTATTCAAAGTGGAGTTTTTCCAGCCAGATGGAAACACGCTATCGTTACCCCAGTACACAAAAAAGGAAATACACATAATGCAACAAACTAAAGGCCAATCTCATTACTATCCACCTTTTCTAAAATCTTTGAAAGAATTATTCACAATCATCTTTATAATCACGTCAACAAATACATCGCCGCTGAGCAGCACGGATTTGTGAAATATCGTTCAACAGTCACAAACCTTGCTAAATTTACTAGTGATATTGCCCATGAACTAAACAACAAAAATCAAGTGGATGGAGCTTACACTGACTTTAGCAAGGCATTTGACAGTGTCGACCACGCCTTGCTTCTCCACAAATTGAAAGGATATGGCATACAGGGACAAGTCCTATCGTTGTTGACGAACTACCTCAGTGGGCGAACGCAATGTGTGGTCATAGACGATTCCCACTCCAGCTCTGAGACGGTGACATCTGGGGTGCCCCAGGGGTCGATCCTGGGTCCCTTGATGTTCACTTAGTTTGTCAACGAAATACCCTCCTGCTTTACATCGAGCAAGTGCATTCTTTATGCGGATGACCTAAAAGTTTATAAGTCCGTCAGCAGCGCTAGTGACTGTATTGCCCTACAATCCGATCTGAATAACTTCGCAATCTGGTGTAAAACGTGGGCCCTTCACCTCAATGTGGACAAATGTTATATAATCACCTTCACCAATAAGAAAAAGTGCGTCATACAACATCCATACGAACTCGAAGGCGAAGTGCTCGCGAGAGTCAACACAATCAGAGACTAGGGTGTGCAGATGTCCAGCGACCTATCATTCAGTGAACACATTCATAGCGCTACACCTTAAGCCCTCAAACTTATCGGATTTATAAAACGTAACTGCTCGAAGGACTTCTCACCAAGAACAACGCGAAAGCTATATCTAGCTTTGATTCGTCCTCACGTGGAATACGCGAGTGTCGTGTGGAATCCTCATAATTCAACAGATTCACGAGTGGGGTTTTAGAGGGCACATGCCAAAATTTTTAGAAAACTTTTTAAAAGATAGAATTTTCAAAGTGCGTGTTAACAATGTTTTGTCAGACTCGTTCTCACTGGAAACAGGTGTACCACAAGGCTCGGTCTTGTCGATATCACTGTTTGCTATTGGAATAAACAGTGTAGTGGATTGTATCCGAAAGAGCATAATGTCGTGCCTATTTGTAGATGACCTGGGAATCTTCTACAGATCGGTAAATTTATCAACAGCTCAAAGACACGTGCAAATTGGATTGAACAATATAAGTGAATGGGCTCGAAAGCGGGGGACACGATTCTCTCCCGAAAAAACTCAGTGCATTCACTTTTGCCGTCTTCAAGGAATCCAAAATGACCCACAACTATCGTTTAACACATGTAGAACTTCTATTCAAAACAAATGTCCGTCTTCTCGGCATGGTGTTTGACAAAAAGCTAAATTGGAAAGACCACGTTGTTGAGTTACGCAAAAAATGCATGTTGAAAATCAACCTATTGAAAGTTCTCAGTAATACATCGTGGGGTGCAGATAGGACTTGCATGTTGAGAATTTACGGATCTCTAGTTTGCTCCAAGATGGACTATGGATGTTTCGTATACTCTTCAGCAAGTAAACACAACCCTTAAACTACTAGACACTGTCCACAATTGTGGTCTTCGTATCGCTCTTGGTGCATTTCGAACAAGCCCGGTAGTCAGCTTGTATGCCGAGTCAGGTGTGCCCTCTTTGGTCAGATACGGAGAAACCTCTCGATGGGTACGTATGTAATGAAAATTAAAGCTATGCCTAACCATCGAGCAAATCGGAATGTTTTTAACACGACATATGTCAAACACTTTGATAACAAACCCAAGGCATCTCTTCCAACGGGATTAAGATGTAAACTTTTGTTTAATCTTATAGAATTTCATCTGCAAAAGTTTTTAATTTTGTATTTAGCAATAACCCGCCCTGGTTTACACCAGAGCCGATAATTATATTCGACCTTTGTAGTTTTGATAAAAACTCTACTTGCGATAGTGTATTCAAAATTAACTTTAGAGAGATTTGCCATGAACATCAAAGGTTTACTTTTGGTATTCACAGATGGCTCCAAAATTGACAACAAGGTTGGAAGTGCTTTTTATTGCTCCACCTTTACTGAACGTTTCAGGCTAAGCGACGTGTGTTCAGTTTTCACTGCAGAGTTATTCGCCATCCGTGAAGCTCTTAAATACATTCTACGTTGTCGTTGTAGAGAATACCTTTGTGTTCAGATAGTTTAAGTTCACTTCAAGCTATAGAACTCATGTATTCAAGTCTTCATTTGTACAAGACATCCAATTCTATTAAGAAAAAATTAAACTCTAAGGGTTATATAATCGAGTTTTGCTGGATACCTGGACACGTGGGCATAGAGGGAAATGAACACGCTGATAGGGCTGCTAAGGAAGCTTCCCAGCGTCGTGACGTTGATTTCAATCTAGTTCCCGTTCCAGATGTCAAGAGTGGATTCAAACAAAGATTGTTGGATTTGCGACAAGCATCTTGGGATGTGTTGCAAAATAACAAATTGCGTAGTGAGATGCCCACATTGACTAACAAAATTCGTCCACCTACGTCTCAACTCTCACGTAGAGAAGAGGTGGTATTGTCTAGACTTCGTATAGGGCACAAACGCCTAACACACGGATATCTCTTAACCAGAGAAAAGGTTATTCCCATATGTGACACATGTGATGTACCTTTAACCGTACATCATATGCTAGCAGAATGTACCAAATATGATGCCTTGCGCATGCAATTTGATCTCTCCCAATCATATGAAGAACCTCTATCATATGATAATGGCGACAAACTTTCCAAATTTCTCATCCAAAGTAATATCTATTTAACAAAATTTAATTAACTTCATACACATTTCTTTCTTTTCTGTATTTTCATTTACATACATAACTTTTATTTTGCTATTACTTTCTTCATCTTCAATTTATTTTGTTATTTATACACTTAGAAAACAATCTAATCATCAAACATACCTGCATTAACTCTTCTTATTTACTTTCATATCACAGGTGGCGCAATATGACCTAACCGGTTGAAGCGCCCTAGTTTCTCACGTCGTCGTAGTTAACGTGAATGTCATTTTAGGATTACATTTTCTTTATTTTTCACTTCTTTTCTTTTTGTTTTGTTAGTCCTATATGGTCCCATAATCAATCAATACTTAGCCAATCAAATATCATAGTTATTTTCTTTATATAAATAACGAAATATTGTTTTTGATATGCATTTTACAAACCGCGATAGTCCTATTTTATAATTTATAAATTCTCTTTACTGTGTACTGTTATTTATCTCATGTCTATATTAATTTGTGTCAACTAATCAAATTTAAATTTAAATTAACTTTGTGTACTTAGGTCATTCTATATATTAATGCTTAATCTTTGAAGTTATAAGTTGTCTATTATATTGCACTTGTGGGTCTCCGAACCTGTTGTCAATAAAGAATACATTATTAAACCAAAAATTATATCAAACATTTTCCCAAAAAAATTCACTGTGTTAATATACATTGTTGATGTTATTTAGTATTTTAAATATTTAACTTAACTGTAAGTTGCTGTACCTGTATCTAAATAAGTATATTTGAGTTGGCCTTCTTTGTAAATCAGCTTTTTATCTTAATAGGATTGACGTTAAATTTTAAAAAAATAGGCCCCTATATATATATTGCACCAAGAAAAACTATAATAAACAAAACACACACAACACATTTTTTAACCTTACAAATAATATCTCTGGCGGCACAATATGACCTAACCGGTTGAAGCGCCCTAGTTTGCACGTCGTATTATTCTGGGAGTGCGTTCCATTTTTATGCCCGCTCCAACCCAGCCTTTCCCCATTTGGGCCTGGAGAAGAATTAGAAAAAGTCCACCTCGCAAACATCATCTAGTAAGAAGGGAAGTATATAACTCTCCGAAACTAGAGGCGAGCTCTTTCAATCGTTGTCGGGGACACCACCCCGTTCACTTGACGACCTTCCCGACGACGATGACAATGACAATGACACAACGAACGATGATAAAGACTATGACGACCGCTACCTGTGGCTGGTTCTGACCAGCATGGGCTCTTCCTCTCCATATCCCCTAGTGACGCATCATGACCTAACGGTGACGGCGGTGATGCGCCCTTAATCAAAATAGACCAAAACAGAGTTCGATTGTCGCAATTGTCAAAAGTTTATTAACTTCTAATTTGGTCCCGACTGTGGCTGAGTCCTAGAAAACCAGGTTGTTACACAGAACGCAAAGATTAAGCCTGGATCAATGGTGGCTCTATCGTTTGTTGTCCTATCGGCTAGTGGTTTGCACCAATATGTTAAGTTATAATGTGTTGTCGCTTTTAGAGCATATTTAAAAAAAAGTGCTTATTAATTTTGTTGTTAACTGACCGTTAATATGACGTCAAACAAGTTATTATAGTTATGAAAATGGAATAAAAATGGAAAAATGATTGACATGTTAAAATGTGCTCTGATCATGGAGTTTGATGGGAAGGAGGTCTAGCTGACTAGCTCTAATGGGATTGGGCGTCTTCGATTATTGATTTCCGGTTTCCTCGACTGACGGACATATTTGTTTCGTTCTGTCAGTTGATTGTTAGATTGTTACCTTTAGTCGGCGGTGACACGTTCGACGTGACGTTTCGGGAATTGTAAAAGTTTTTCTTCGTCATTGGTGTCTTTAGAGTTATTAATGCACAAAGCATGTGAAGAAAAAAGCTGTTTGATCCACCTCCACTTTTCGGTTTTCTTCCTTTTGTAGGTAGGACAACGCTTAGGCCTACTCCTAGGCCGTGGCTTGTCATTTTGGCCCGGGTAACTTTACGTACTTACAGGCCTTGGCCTCAGTCTAGGGATCGTGGACGCGGAACAGACCTGCCATTGAATAACAGCCTATGTCTAGGCCTATACATTTACACGATTAAGGCCTACTTACGATGATTTACACATAATACTAACAAAGTACAAAGTTCTTACATAGTGAACCACGTGCAAACTGGCCTAACCTAACCACGAAAACTAGCGCATCAACTGTCTTTTTTGTTGATAAACAACAAATAGGTCCGACTGTGCCTGCGCAACGAGATGCGCTATCTCGTATACTGCCCACCACACACCTACGTCTCCAGTACGACAGTACGATTTGAACTCCATGCTCTGATAGCGAAATACACTCAGACCTTGTTAACATTATTACAAAAATCATTCTTTTTTATATAAACAGTGGAGTTTAAAAAGTGGTCTAGACTGTACGGCCAATTGTCAAGTAGCTGGATTTGAAGATCAATCTTAATTCTAAATGGACTTTGGAATTTGGCCCGAGCGCATCAAACCGTCTCAAGTCATCAGTTCTTGGGTTAGTAATTTGTAAAACAAAGACTTCATAGCCGTCCTAGCAACAAGAGACATAATTAATTCTAAGGATGTTCCGTATCAGCCTTGTTGATTCTGGCGCTGTCCCGTGGTTGGAATCGCTGTCCATGCAGCTTGGTTGATCGGTGTTTTCTTCTTTAAAATGCCAGTCTCTAGTTGGTAATTGGTCGCGTGTCGATGGTGTTGGCGCCTGCAGGGTTGGCTTGGTCGGCTTTTAATTTTATTTCCCCCACTGAAAAATCAGTTCTTTGCCTGAGTGAATAGAATATTATTTATTTTATTTCGCATGCGTTGAATTCATTCAAAACGATGCGCAGAGACAACGTTAAAACCTTGTTCACAATAAAAGTCGCAATATGAATTAAATTTCCTTAACTTTTTGTAGTGACGATATTATATGAAAGTGTCTCTGTTCAATATACTAGATTGTCAATATAGTAGGGGAGCAACTGTTATTTCGTGCGCCTGTCGTGGAAGAGTATTGCGGTAAGCTGTATTCTATTAGGTAGTAGGATACAAGGTTCGTGCACATTACTTGCAGGTCCTGGTTCGCTGCATAGGGCGGTTAAAGCGTCGCGACGCCCTGTGACGTTGATAATCAAGTATAATTTATTATCTCATGCGCCTCTCTTGATTCAGCTTTAAAGTCAGCGTAATTCTATTAATAATTTCTAAGTAATTTATTTAACACAATTTAATCCACATCAAACACATTTCTTTAATTTCTTTATTTCCATTTAAAAAAATAACTATTGTTTTGCTATAAGTTTCATTAAGATCATTTTCTTTCTTTTATATGCACAATGAAAACAAAATATTCATCAAACACACCATTAACTAATCTCATCAACGTTCACTATCACAGGCGACTCAATATGACCTAACTGGTTAATGCACCCTAATTTCTCAAGTTGCCGTAATATTTCTGATTCAGCTTCGTCGGGAGCGTCGCGACGCTATAACACGATCAACATTTTTTTTATCTCGTGCGCCTTTTGTGTATAGTATTCTGGTATGCTGTATTGTATTAGTAGTAAGTTACGAGTTTTTCTTCAACTTCCTTGCAGGTCCTGGCACACTTTGGAGTGCCGACATTCCCCCTCATGCACAAAGATTTGCGTCGGTTAAGTGCGGACGGACGCAAATATTGGCAAAGATGGCGTAATTGTCTCGGGCGATAATGTTTGAGATCAATGGAAACGATCTGCAAGCAATAACCAGTCCCAAATGACACGAATAAATTATTCTAGCACTAAAAGAGCATTTTTAGATATAAAAAAAACAATAATTTATTAAATTTTATTGTATTGTGGTCAACCTGCTACGTATGTAGTGGTCAAAAGTCTCAATATTTACCGTTCACATTGAAGAAGTGGTTAACGAGAGGCATTGCTATGCTGAGGGTCGCGGGTACAAAATATACTCAATAACCTAATAAACGTCAAACATGAAACTCAATATTTCACGTTTCTTTGCCTGCTTTACTGTAGGCTGGTACAAAACATTTAGTTGAAATATTTAATTTCTGATACGAAAAGCGCGGGCCGACATTTGCGTCACATCCAGAGTAGCCACAACTTTGCCGATGCAACTATCTTTGTGCAAACGGTTCTATAGCCATATGATTTAACATATGGATTTGCCCAAGTCAGCCATCTTTAACGAGACGCAACTTTGCGCCGGTAAATCTTTGTGCATGAGGGGGCTAGCCTACAACACGTCACCCCTCACGCCGTCATCTCATCACCTTGGCAGCTAGAACAAAGTAAGTGTCATCAGCCGCTTTACTCTCAATACAACCCTCATTAATACAGTCCACTATTCTTTCCTCTGGCCATACTCGCGGTCACATGATTTGGATTTATACATAAAATAATGAAACTGGCGTTGTTCCTAGATGCGTCTTATGTGATGCACCTTTAATCATACATCTTATATTAAGTGAATGGACCAAATACCTGGCGAACGCAATTTAGCTTCTTCCAAGCTAATGAACGACTTGGATCTTATGACATCCCCTAGGCTAGAGTAGCGCGTTACTGGTTGACGAGCCATTAATCCAAATAATTTAAAAAAATTACGGACAACAAACAATATTTATAACGTGACAACTAAACTTATATTTTACTTGTTTAAGTGGCATATGACCTACCCGGTTGAAGCGCCCTAATTTCTCACGTCTTCATATTCTTGTGGTTAATTAGAATTTTCTAAGCTGACAGCAACACACTTTCTATTTTGAAGACACGTTTAGTGAATGTGGCTACACAAAGTGATGTGTTGTATTAATAATAACCCTTTTCCTCCCTCTACACGTGGCTGGTTCTGACCAGCAGGGGGCCCCTCCTCCCCATATCCCCTATGCTAGAGTGGTGCAATATGACCTAAACGGTTGACGCGCCCTTAATCCAAATAAAACAAAAAAACAAATATCGCTTACACAGGATGAATTGATTGACTTATTAATGTCTAATGATTTACCAGAGCTTATATTGTTTAGCTCTGACCGATTAAATGACTCCGGTTGTCTATTCTGAACATCCCATGACCTATCCCCCGGCCCTTGACGACCACCCCGACGTGACGACTACAATGACACAAAGAGCGATGACAACGACGATGACGAAAACGACGTGAGAACATCCAGTTCCTCCCCCTACCCGTGGCTGGTTCTGAACAGCAAAGGTCTTTACTCACCATATCCCCTAGGCTAGAGTGGCTCATTATGACGACGGTTGACGTGCCCTGAATCAAACCACAAATAAGGGTCATCGTCGATGTTGTCGCCGCTGACAAGGTTGGCTTTGGTCAGCTTTAAATTGAATCTTCCCCACCTTAAATCAGTAACGTGACTGAGTGGGTAGATCTGATGGGGGAGGTCCCGGATTCAAATCTCGTCGAGACCTACAATCCTGACTGAAGAATGATCCCGAGATCTTCCTCGGTCTATCATGCGAATGCAGGGGCAACAACTCTAGAAAACCACGTCACTAGTGTCCCAACTCCAATATACCTAGTTTGAGACCTGAAGGGGGGCATGCTTTGCACCCTGGGCAGGTTGCCCATGAGAAATAAATTAGAAGATTTAATAAATATTAATAAAATCTAACACACGATTTCAAACAAACATAGGTCAATTAAATGTGTTCAGAAATAAACAAAGAGTATTATAATATTAATAACATTAAAGTTGAATAAATATCAATAGTAAAAAATAAACACAATAAATACAGTATTAAAGGGGCTAAAAACCCAAAAAATTATTTTTTTACCACGTGATCTATAGCACAATACTACACTAAAATGACAGTTAAAAAAATATATCTTGTAACTGTGATTTAACACGAAATTTTTAATTGTTTTTATCCAGAAATTTGCGAAAATTGGTGTTTTGGGAAATTTCTTAAATCGGCTTTAACCTGCTTCTTTTTTGGTCCACATAGATACTAGAGCATAGTACCAATCTAAAATGCCAATTTTTTACATCGTGTCTTGAAACTGTGCCCAAATATACCCTCAAACACGCAAATAATATGCATTACAAAATCACACTCCATCTTGGTAATCAGCATATTTTGACCGAACTACTTGCCCAAATTACAAAACAAAATATAGAGAATTTACAGAAAAGGCTGTAGAGTACGTCAATAATGGCCAATATTTTTTTGGATCAAAATCCTCCAAGGTCACGGGGCATAAAGATCGTCCCCATGTTATTTCTTATAGGAAATTTTCACCGACGGGACCTAGCTTGAAAAATGTCATGTTTGACAATTTTTTGGGAGGTCATGGTGGCCCCAATAATTTTTCTGTTGATTGCTAAATTCATTACTAGTTAGCCTGAATGAAATTATATTTTTTGAGTTTAGCGGTTAAATGCCCCTTTAAGAATCGAAAAAGTAGACCTACAATACAAACTCAAAAGATTACAGAAATCTTGAAATAAAGTTAATAAACGATAACATTGAAGCTAGTTAAATGGATTGTTCTTCTTCTTATAGATATCCATACCCTAACTGACAGGTTTTAGGGAACCGAAATCAAAGATTGAAATAATCATTTCTTTTTTGACATCAAATTGTTAGGTTAAATTTTTGGCGAGTTAACAATCATTGTTCATCATCTATGATCGTTGCTGACGATGTGTTTCGTAATAAATCTGCATTTATTTCTCTGTTACAATACACCATTGACAACTACACAGATCCAAAGCGTGAAATAAACTGACGAACAAGACAATCTTGAGCGACCATGTCTGTGTCCCGTGGCTGGTTCTGACCAGCATGATATCCCCTAGATAGAGTGGAGCATTATGACCGCCCTAGATCCAAATAAAATAAAGAAAACTAATGAAGACGACGACCATGACAACACTAACGATGACAAAGACGATGACAACAACAACAAGAACCACCATCTTTCTGACCAGCAATGGGAGTTTGTGCCCTTAATCAAAATAAACTAGGAAATCGCTAAATAGTCCGACTTCCATGTTACACCATTAGTACCAATTGTGCATTTTTATATAGAGGTCCAGATTTTTTTATGCGTGTACTTCAACCCCAAATAGTCATTTTTAGACCGGGACCCCATTCGTCTCGCCACTAATTTAGCTATCGCGGCCATCTTTAAAGATGGCGCCAAAGTGAAATAAGACTTCCATCATTTCGAAGGAATCTTGGCATGTGGAACCACTTTTTCCATTAAATCGACCATGGGGAACTCAAATATGGCATCATAATTAGAATTTTGTGAATTTCGAGGCAGTAAATTGCAAATTTTACAAATTTTAAGCCAATTTTGTTACGAAATTTCACTGGTTTCTACGATAGCCGAGTTGACTGGTAGAACATGCATAGAGACCACATTTTTTTATGCGTGTACTAGACACCCCAATAGTCAGTTTTAGACCGGGACCCCATTCGACTCTTAATCCATTTACTTATGGCGTCCATCTTTAAAGAAGGCGTCTATAGTGTAAATAAGGCTACCACATTTTGACGGAATCTTGGCATGTGGCACCATTTTTAGTATTAAATCGACCATCATAAACTCAAATATGGCAGTAGAATTAGTAAAACTTGGATTTTGATGCTGTAAATTCAAATTTTACACATTTTAAAGGCATTTTGTTAAAAATATTACTATAGATCCCACAATAGCCGAATTGACTGTAATAACATGTATAGAGATAAAAAAAAATTTTATGCTGTGTACTTCAACCCCAAATAGTCACTATTAGACCGAGACCCCATTTGTCTCGCCACTAATTTAGCTATGGCCCGCCATCTATAAAGATGGCGCCAAAGTGTAATAAGACTACCTCATTTCGAAGAAATCTTGGCATGTGGAACCACTTTTTCCCATTAAATCGACCATGGGGAACTCAAATATGACAGTCAGAATTAGAATTTCGTAAATTTTGAGGCCCTAAATTGCAAATTTTACACATGTTAAGGCAATTTTTTTTCTAAATTTCACTGATTTCTACGACAGCCGAGTTGACTGTAATAACATGTATAGAGACCAAATTTTTTTATGCGTGTACTAGACACCCCAATAGTCAGTTTTAGGCCGGAAGCCTATTCGACTCTCAATCCATTTAGCTATGGCGGCCATCTTTAAAGATGGAACAGTGATATTTTCTTACAAAATTGCCTAAAAATGTGTAAAACTTGCAATTTTCGGCCTCAAATCCACGGAATAATAACTTAACTGTCATATTTGACTTCCCAAATGGTCGATTTAATTGGAAAAAGTGGTGCCACATGCAAAACTTCTGTCAAAATGTGGAAGTCTTATTACACTATAGACGCCATCTTTAAAGATGGACGCCATAAGTAAATGGATTAAGAGTCGAATGGGGTCCCGGTCTAAAACTGACTATTGGGGTGTCTAGTACACGCATAAAAAAATGTGGTCTCTATGCATGTTCTTTCAGTCAACTCGGCTGTCGTAGAAACCAGTGAAATTTCGTAACAAAATTGGCTTAAAAAATTGTAAAATTTACAATTTACTGCCTCGAAATTCACAAAATTCTCATTCTGATGCAATATTTGAGTTCCTCATGGTCGATTTAAATGGAAAAAGTGGTTGCACATGCCAAGATTCCTTCGAAATGTGGAAGTCATATTACACTTTGGCGCCATCTTTAAAGATGGCCGCCATAGCTAAATTAATGGCGAGACGAATAGGGTCCCGGTCTAAAACTGACTATTGGGGTGTCTAGTATACGCATAATTTTTTTTTGATCTCTATGCATGCTATTACAGTCAACTCGGCTGTCGTAGAAAACAGTGAAATTTAGTATCAAAATTGGCTTAAAAGTTGTAAAATTTGCAATTTACTGCCTCGAAATTCACAAAATTCTAATTCTGATGCCATATTCGAGTTCCCCATGGTCAATTTAATGGAAAAAGTGGTTCCACATGCCAAGATTCCTTCGAAATAAGGTAGTCTTATTTCACTTTGGCGCCAACTTTAAAGATGGCCGCCATAGCTTAAAAAGAGGCGAGACGAATAGGGTCCCGGTCTAAAAATAACTATTTGGGGTTGAAGTACACGCATAAAAAAAGTTGGCACATCTATAAAAAGTGCACAAATAATTCACATCCACGCCAGACTAAAAGTCCCGCCGCGTTGATGGATGAGCTTTTTAAAGTTTTAGTTTGCGTGGGATATCTTTACTTTTGCAAGTGCTTTGTTTTGCTGCCTACGCATTGAAGGTGATTGTTGTCAAGTTTCTATTGTTTCTTGTCAATAGGTATTATTTATCGCAAAAACTTATATTAAAAGCTATATTTCTATGGATTTTAGCTAACTTTTTCAAACTTTTTTTCAGAAGGTACTACATTTCCATGTTTAATATGAACGTTGTAGCCCCACCCGTTTGGTCAGAATTGGCCCAAATGGCACGAAAATATCGCACAAAAAATAAAAAAATTCGTAAAAGTACGATATTCATGAGAAATATTTCTTCGATTGTACCCAAAAACGTAGCAAGTCTAAGTTCAGAGATTTCAAAGGTCGTGTCAAATTTTCATCAAGATCGCATATGCCGTTTGCCCGGTAGAGAGCGAAAAAACAGACAAAAATACAAAAAAAAACAACAAAAAAAAACAACAAACAAAAAACACCCGAGCTTAATTTTTGGGGGGTCAGTGGAATTGAAGTCTTCGCTTCGCTCATCCAACAAAACAAATCCCATGTCCCCTAGGCTAAAGTTTAATACCAACTGTTTAGGTGTCAATGAAAAATTACATAAAACATTTGTTCACTATTTTCTAGTGCGGTGAACCACAAACGCGTTATTCAGCGCAGCCGCGTATAGGAAAATAATTTTTAGTAGTTAACAGGCGGAGGATTATGCATTGATGAAAAAACAACATCCAACGCCATTTTTGTCTGTCTTGGTCGCATTGTGTTTCATTTCTCTAGTCTAAACTTAAAATTTTGGAATATAATTTAAACACAATGTTAGTAACTAGAACCCGTCTGGGCCCGGGGTAGAACCTCACACTAAGCATGCGTCTGGTAAATAACTCTATATAAACAAACTCAATTTAATTCCTAACAATAGCACAGGCGGCGTATATTATAAACAGGTTGAAGCGGACTAGTTTCTCACGTCAACTATTTGATTCTTGGGTTTTCTTTTTCTTCGTTGTGTATGCGGCGTGTAAGCTCTCCAGAAACTTGCTAGACTAGAACTAAACCAGATATTAAAGTAGGCCCTACATCGTCTTGGGCCCGGGGAAGAGTTTGGCCCAGAGCTCGGCTCTGCTATTTGCAAGAGGCTAGGAAAGAGATAAAGTCCATCTCGCAAACACATTCGAGTCCCTTCCCTTGACAACCTCTCCGATGACGACGACAATGAAAACACGGACGATGACACAGACGAAGACAACCACGACGTGGGGGAACCACCAACCCTGCCCTCCCCGTACCCTCCCATTCCCAATGTCCTTTGCCTGAGCCCGGTCTGATTTCGCCGCAGACCACAGGCCCCCGACCCGACCCCGGCCAAGCTCCCTCCCCGGCCCCTTGACCCCGGACACCTACTCGTAAGCCCTCCCCTTGCTTGAAGCTGGTTCTGACCAACACAAGCCGGTCCGCCCCGCGTCTCCACACGTCTCCACTTACGTTCCTCCCCTTTGGGAAAAATATACAAACTAATAAACAACATTATTGCAGAAGGCGCAATATGACCTAACGGTTAACGCGCCCTTAAAACCTAATAAACATCAACATTATAGGGTTATTTAACCTGCAACTATAGGTGGGCACGTACAGTCGTTGTCGGGACCTTGCCCCCTTCCTATGAAGACCTCCCCGAGGTCCTCCCGAGGTCCTCCCGAGGTCCTCCCGAGGGGGAGGGGAGGTCGTCATAGGAAGGGGGCAACGTCCCCGACGACGACAATAACAACATGAACGATTAAAAAGACGATGACCATGACAACAACGACCTGAACCACCGACTTACCTTCCCTTCCCGGGGCTGAATCTATCCAGCTTGGGATTGACCTTACGGTTGACGCGCCCTTTATCCAAATAAACTTGAACTTAAAAAACTTTTAAAAAACTCATAAACTCAATATACTTACTGTTAACGCGACCTTAATCCAAATAAACCAAAATTATTTTTAAAGTTACAATATCACAGGTGGGGCAAAAAAACCTAGCCGGTTGAATCGTCCTTGTTTCTTACGTCGTTTGATTTGGTAGTGCTCTCTGGCAGTCACATTGCCTACGACTGTACGTGCATTTCTGCAACTCCTTACGTTTCAATTCCAAGTCTACAACCATTGTCAGGTCTGTCTGGAACCTTCTAGAGATTTACGTGCACTTCCTTATACTCTTCCAAAGCACAAACGTCAATTTTATGTCTTCTCAACCATAACTATATTATACAACTCTCGTTTAAAATGTAGAACTACAATTCAAACCACATGCCCGTCTTCTTGGCATGGTGTTTGACAAAAAGCTAAATTTAAAAACACCACGTTGTTGAGTTACGCAAAAGATGCATTTTGAAAATCAACCTATTGAAAGTTCTTAGCAATCCATCGTAGGGTGCAGATAGGACTTGCATGTTGAGAATTTACGGATCTCTAGTTTGCTCCAAGATGGACTATGGATGTTTCGTATACTCTTCAACAAGTAACACAACCCTTAAACTTTTAGACACTGTCCACCATTGTGGTCTTCGTCTTGCTCTTGGTGCATTTCGAACAAGCCCGGTAGTCAGCTTGTATGCCGAGTCAGGTGTGTCCTCCTTGGCAGAACGGCGAAACCTCTTGATGGGTACGTACGTAATGAAAATTAAATCTTTGCCTAACCATCCATCAAACCGTGATGTTTTCAATGTGAAATATGTCAGACACTTTGATAACAACCGATGGCAAACCCTTCCAACGGAGTTAAGATGTAAACGTTTGTTTAATCTTATAGATTTTAATCTGCCTTCAGTTTTTAATTTTGATTTTAGCAGATACCCGCCCTGGTCTACACCAGAGCCGATTATTCTATTCGACCTTTGTCGTTTTGATGAAAACTCTATTTGCGATAGAGTATTCAAAATTAACTTGAGAAATATTTGCCATGAACATCAAATGTTTACTTTGGTATTCACAGATGGCTCCAAAATTGACAACAAGGTTGAAAGTGCTCTTATTGCTCCACCTTAGCTGAACGTTTCAGGCTAAGCGACGTGTGTTCAGTTTTCACTGCAGAGTTATTTGCCATTCGTGAAGCTCTTAAAAACATTCTACGCTGTCGTTGTGGAGAATACCTTTTGTGTTCAGATAGCTTAAGTTCACTTCAAGCTATAAAACTCATGTATTCTAGTCATCATTTGGTACAAGACATCCAATTCTATTTAGAAAAACTTACCTCTAAGGGATATATAATAGAGTTTTGCTGGATACCTGGACACGTGGGCATAGAGGGAAATGAACACGCTGATCGGGCTGCTAAGGAAGCTTCCCAGCGTCGCGACGTTGATTTCAATCTAGTTCCCGTTCCAGATTTCAAGAGTGGATACAAGCAAAGATTGTTGGATTTGCGACAAGCATCTTGGGATGTATTGCAAAATAACAAATTGCGAAGTGTGATACCCACATTGACTAGTAAAATTCGTCCACCTACATCTCGACTCTCACGTCGAGAAGAGGTGGTATTGTCTAGAATTCGTACAGGCCACACACGCTAACACACGGATATCTCTTAACCAGAGAAAAGGTTATTCCCATATGTGACACATGTGATGTACCTTTAACCGTACATCATAAGCTAGCAGAATGTACCAAATATGATGCCTTGCGCACGCAATTTGATCTCTCCCAATCATATGAAGAACTTCTATCATATGATAACGGCAGAAAAACTTTCTTAATTTCGTCACTTCCATAGTTATCTATTAAACAAAATTTAATTCACATCATACACATTTCTTTCTTTACTTCATTTTCATTTACATACATAACTTTTATTTTGCTATTACTTTCATCATCATCAGTTTATTTTGTTTATTTATATACTAAGAAAACAATCTTATCATCAAACATACCGGCATTAACCTTTTCTCATTTACTTTCATTCACAGGCGGCGCAATATGACCTAACCGGTTGAAGCGCCCTAGTTTCTCACGTCGTCGTCGTCTTGATGCATCTTTCTGAATCATTTTATTACAACATGTAACTAGATATTATAATGGTATTTTAATGGGCTTTGATCTTTCATAAAGCTATCTATACACAACCTTAAAAAATCGATATTTTAGAATAGTAAAAAGAATAAGTACAATCGAGATCGAAGAAAAAACGTCGTTCTTATGAAAATGCCGCCATGGTTGAACATCCTTTGGATTTATTTGTCCACTTAGAGGCAGATTTTATAGTTAATAATTAAAACTCTTCTTGAGGAATCATTATTATCTAAATGTAGCGCTATTAAAGCTTGTGGCGCGTATCTCAACACTGTGATTTTATTATCTTCAGTTGCAGCTGTTTAGCTGGGGTTGTAACCATTCTCATTTTTATTGTGCCTTTTATAGACGTGCGCACTTTCGACGATTACACAGAAAAACACACACTCTAAGTTTGTTAATGTCGTTCAACGTTCGAAATGGCTACATTGTCGTTGAGTTTCTGTGTTTTCGGTGACTTAATGCCAATAATAGAAATCTTCTCAAGTAAGTTACTGTTCGTGGTGTTTTGAGTTGCAATGCAAGAATATGTCTCGTATCGCTCAATCTAGATTTCTGTACACGGTTTAGGTTTGAACTTGGAATTCACCTTTGTTGTGATTTTAATAACTCTTAAAACAGTCGCATACAGCATGGCCACTAGACCGAGGGGTACAGTTTAACACTGCAGTGGAAAGCAAGGAGTTTGAGTTACTCTACAATATACAGAACATGTATCATAATGATAACGACGACAAACTTTCTAAATTTCTGATTCAACGTAATTTATTTAACTTCAATTAATTCACATCATACACATTTGTATAATTTATTTATTTACATTTTAATACTAATTTGTTGTTGCTATTACTATCATTTCAATCATTTTCTTCTATTATATTTGTAAAACATTGTTACAATTAAAGACAACATTAACTCATTTCATCAACTAACAATATCTCCAGCGGTGCAATATGATCTATACCAAGTTGAAGCACCCTAGTTTCTCATGTCTTCTCTTCTTTTACAAGGGCCCGGGTAGAATTGGCCCAGAGCATGGCTCTGCTAATCGTACAGGCGATTCAAGAGAATAAGTCCATCTCGCAAACATCAGCTAGTAAGAGGGGAGAACATTAATTCTCCCCGAAACTAGAGGTAAGCTCTGGCAATCAACGTCGAGGACCTTGTCCTTTTACCGACCTATCCGACGACGATGACTATGACACAACGAACGATGACAAAGACAATGACGACCGTGACGTGAGAACCCCTCTTTCCGCCTTCTACCCATGGCTGATTCGGACCAGCATGGGGACTTTCGATACCACATCCCTAAGGCTTGGATAGCGCATAATGACATAACGGTTGACGCGCCCTTAACCTAAATAACCAAAACACAAAACATAAAACATAAACTCATTTAATTAATTAACAATATCACAGGCGGCGCAATTTGACCTAATCGGTTGAAGCGAACTAGTCTCTCACGTCGTGGTAAGGTTATTGAGAGCCAGGTAAACAGTGTAACTGTGGCTTGATGCACCCCCCCCCCACACCCCCCCCCCCCCCGCCGTCATCGTCTGGAACTAAAGTCCAACTCGCAAAAGATCAGCTATATAGTATGTAAGGGAGTATTTTACTACCAGAAACTAGAGGCGAGCTGTGGAAATCGTCTTCGGGAACTTTTCCCCCTCCTTTTGACGACATCCCGCAAATTCGACGACAATGACACCACGAACGATGACACAAGAGCGAATAACGATGACCAAGACGATGACGACCGGGACGTGAGAACTCCACTTTCCTACCTCTACCTGTGGCTGGTTCTAAACCAGCATGGGCCCCTCCTCCCCATATCCCTTAGGCTAGAGTGGTGCATTATAACCTAACGGTTGACGCGTCCTTATCCAAATAAACCAAAAACCCTATGCGCGAAAGACGCGCCCTTTATTTATATAAACTGAATTCTGGAGAAAATGTGGTGCATTTGTTGAGAGTGATAGCAGAATGTACCAAATATGATGTCTTGCGTACGTAATTTGATCTCTCCCAATCATACGAACGTCGACAAAATTATAAAAATTCCCATTCAAAGAAATTTATTTTACAAATTGTTATTCACATCAAACATATTTGCATTTTACTTTCAATATTTCTATCATCCCACCATTATATTTTATAAAGAACGTTATCTAATAAACTACATTACCACAGGTGGCGCCAATATGACCTTACGGTTGACGCGCCCTAGTTTCTCACGTCACATTTGGTTGTTATCTAGGGCGACGGTCGTTCGCCCGCAGCCAAGCGCACGCGACTGCTAGAAGGCGATGACTAACTCGACCCTGTTTACTCCTACCCGAGTTGGGGGGTTTTCAGCTATCTGCACACGCCGTCCCGAAAGATTTACAATCTTGAAACTCGAAATATGACCTAATATGTGGTTCATAACATACAAAAAAAAATCAGACCGATCTAATAACCCGTTTCTGTGTTCAAATATTTCCTTTAAAATCGACAAAATCTTCTGGTTGGTTGGTTGGTTGGTTTGGTTGGTTGGTTGGTTGGTTGGTGGTTGGTTGGTTGGTTGGTTTGGTGTTGGTTGGTTGGTTGGTTGGTTGGTTGGTTGGTTGGTTGGTTGGTTGGTTGGTTGGTTGGTTGGTTGGTTGGTTTGTTGGTTGGTTGGTTGGTTGGATGGTTGGTTGGTTGGTTGGGGGTGGGATTCTGACAGAGAGGAATAAGACCCTACAGAGAAAACGGTACATTCTTAGAACTATGAAACTTGGATTACACTTAGATGTACCTCAGACTCACATACTTCCGCCAAGAGGCAAGAAATATTCCACTCCGCAACACCCCCTAAATCATCCCCTAAAATAGGAATAATTAATAGCTCTAAACTAAAATTAAATTTTAATTCAAATTAATAAATTATGTTGTTTCAACCCAATCGCCCTATTCTCATTTTCTAGACCACATTTTTTCAACCCCCATCCCTAATAGTTTAGGCCTATATTATTTTTACCCTGATTTCCAGCATTCACCATGAAGGCACCGAATGAGTTATCAGCATGAAATTTGGCATGATGGTACATAATAATAAGAAACATAATAATCCGACAGGAGGCAAGCTTTGTTTCACCCACCATCCACAACCGAGAGGCAACCATAAGAAATCCTTGTGTCTCCGACTGTTGCATCGCCCAACCTAACACGTGTGTCGCTTACCGGGAGCCCCCGTCTGGGCTCGGGGTAGGATCGGCCCAGAGCATGGCTCTGCTAATCGGAAAAGGCGATTTAAGAGAGAAGTCCACCTCGCAAACATCTGCTGGTAAGAGTGGAGTATATTACTCTCCGAAACTAGAGGCGACCGCTGGCAATCGTCGTCGGGGACCTTGCACATTTCCCTTGACGACCGACCTGACGTCGATGACAAGGACACAATACGAACGATGACAATGACGATGACGACCGCGACGTGAGAAACCACCCTTCCTCCCTTAACCGTGGCTGTTTCTGACCAGCATGGGCCCTTCTCCCCATATCATATATATATATATATCTGCTAGAGTGGTGCATTATGACCTGACGGTTGACGCGTCCTTAATCCAAATAAACAAAAATTATCTCAACTGTAGAGTCGGGCTCTGTCTGCCGACCCCTCCCCTCCCAAACCCTTGAAGACCACCACGACGTCTAAAGACAATGCTTACGCTGACAAATACGACAACGACGTAGAACCCCCCTTAATTTACTTCCCTTGCCTGTGTCTATATCTGTCCAGCGTGGATCTTTCCACCCACTCCCCTAAGTGGTGTTTGATGAAAGCGCTCAAGATTGCCTTCGACTGCACCATCATTTTATTTTCGTATACACTAACAAAACAATCTAATTATCAAACACAGCATCAACTCATCTCATCAACTTTCAAATCACTGGCGGAGCAATATGACCTAACCGGTCGAAGCACACTAGTTTCTCACTTCGGTTCACTTCTTGAGGTTTTCACATTTTTTATGTTCACATCGATGATACATGTTTGTGTGACCCCTAGGGTCAACAAGGGGTGGCCAGTATGTGTATAATCTGTTTTATAACACACAAGAAACCCCCAACAAAAATCACTACTCATAAGCTTTTATTTGGTTGTATTTCGTCATTTTGTTGCATAAGTAGTAGCTTTGCTCCCTATTTTTGACTATCTCGTTACAATTACTCGCACATCTTCGCTGCTTGCCTAGGCTACAGTGGCGTTTTTGACCTAACAGTTGACGCGGCCGTTATGCAAATAAACCTGAAATTTACACACACCAAAAACGCCCCTCCATCATCAACATATTTGCACTAACAGTACGGGTTTCTACTTTCAGATCTTCACCATAATTAATTCTTTGTTTTTTTTTTACTTTTATAGAGTTAGAAAAAAAAAACAAACAAACAACAAACACAAGAAGAAATAATTTTTGTTTGAGGACTTGCACTCGGTGGCTGGAACAGCCTGAAGAGGTCCTCCCTTAAGGCTGAAAACGAGGAGAGAAAATAAAAAGTAACAAAAATACAAAATTGTAATTTATGCTTTGAGTAATATTCAAATTATAATTTAAAAAGTTTATTTATAGTAAATATTAAGATATACCTCCAAACATAACAAAAATTTGTAAAAATACAGCCAAACCTTACATAATTAAAAGCGATGAGATCGCAATCTTTAAACATACATTTACTTTGCCCCGTGACTTTATTCATTTTGAAACGTGGCAAAATTTTGTTTGCAACAATTTTATTAAATAATGTTAAAGGTCGTGCAAATTTATCTAATTTATTCAATTTATTTTATTTTATTCTAATTTTTAGGTTATCGTTTTCTGCATCAGTTGTGTTTACTACTCGTAGAAAATTATGTGAGTCATTTTGTTAATCTGATTTTTAAAATGCCACACGGCATGATAAAAAAAACATGATTAATAAAACACAAATACTAAATAAATTAATTAATAACAATTAACCAGTTTGTGCAATGAGGATTATTTAACATTTTAAAGTCAAACCTAGCCTACTCACGTACCTACGTACGGACCAATCAACCATAAAATCAATTAATTCCGATTGTCAATCAATTAATTTCACCTAGCCTATAATTTTTTTTGCTCTTTCATTAATTTGCCAATTTGTCAAAGTATATTGTCAAACCAGTCTAATTAAATAATAAAGTCAGTCATTAAGCACCACAAAAACAACCTATATTAATTGTAATTTAAGTGTAATTTTATATTCATCATTTATATTTTTATTGTACCTAATTTTAATTGTAATTGTTAGATTTATATTCATTTTATTCATCTGCCAGTCAGGCCAGTATAAAACATAAGAACTCGTAGCCCTAAAGCCCACATACGACCCCCAGTCTGACGACCAGGGTGGTAATCTAAACAAACCCCAGACGAACGGACCCCTTATCGGAAAGTTCCCACAGCAGTTTAGTCTAGACGAGAGACACCCTAACATAAACAAACGAACACTTATCGCTACGTTCTGGAAAGTCAAGTGCTTGGTTCTCACACACAACCATGAGAATATTACACCGTCGTAACCAGCCATTCGCTTCACCAGAGACGATCCGGAAGACACCCGGCGCGATCTAGCGACACCAATCAATACTAAGCAGCAGTTACAGCATAGAACGCGGCCACAACTGTTATCGACATATCGACCGATCTATTGAACCACAAACCAACCTACGCCATCAAGCGGCCAAACAACACAACAAAAGTCAGACAACACAGAGAAGGGTTTACCAGCGACCATCAAGTCTGGCTATTAGACAATAGACAATTTATTCTGTTTCCTTAGGATCGAGTGAATTTCCATTTTTTCTGGCTTGAAATTGTGGTGTTTATCGCAAAAAATGACTTTATCTTAAATCCACGTCATAAACTTTCAATTTCACAGGTGGCTCAATGTGACCTAACCGGTTGAAGCGCCCTAGTTTCTCACGTCGTCGTAACTCGTGCACTTTGTTCTTCGTGCCTCACTAGTCAAGCACCGCAGCGCCCGGTACGCATGCGGTTTATTACGTTCTCCGTCTGTCTTCGTACAGCTCATTTCAATCACTGCATTGACCGACAGTGTTGGCTCAATCTTTAAGCTCAATACTCTGATTCGGGAGGTTCTGGTTCCGAATCCCGGCAATCCTGACTCAAGTTCAACTCAAGTTTTTTCCCTGAGTTTTCCTTAGTCTCTAATGCGAATACAACGAATGGAGTCATGGAGCCCTCGGACATCCCTTCATAATTTTACAAGTTACAACCTAGTTAAGAAGAGCGTTCCTTGGAACCTGGGAAGGTTTCCCACAGACAAAAAATTGCTAAATCTTCGGTAAAAGTTGTAGCATTTTATTCAAAATTGATTTCGTAAGGGTGAATGGTTAGCTCCTCAGCTTTTTCCATATATTTGTGTACACGTGTTAGTTGGATGAGCGAAGCGAAGACTTCCATTTCACTCACCCCAGAAAAATTTAGCTCGGGTTATTTTTTTTGTTTGTTTGTTTTTTTGTCTTTTTATGTCTGTTTGTTAACTCTCTACCAGGCAAACGGCATATTTGATCTTGATGAAAATTGAAGGGGACCTTCGTTATCTCTGAACTTAGAGGTTAATTGTTTTTGGGTACAATCGAAGAAATTTTCTCACGAATATCGTACTTTAACGATTTTTTTTTCGATTTTTTGTGCGATATTTTCGTGACATTTGGGCAAATTCTGACCAAACGTGTGGGGCTACAACGTTCATATTATACATGGACATTGAGGTTATGGTGATGTAGTACCTTTTTAAAGAATAAGTTGAAAAAATTTGTCAGAATCTATAGAAATAAAGCTTTTAATTTAAGTTTTTTTGATTTTTTTGTGCGATATTTTCGTGCCATTTGGGCCAATTCTTACCAAACGGATGGGGCTACAACGTTCATATTATACATGAACATTAAGGTTATAGTGATGTAGTACCTTTTAAAAGAAAAAAATGAAAAAATTAGCCAGAACCTATGGAAATAAAGCTTTTAATATTAGTTTTTTACGGTAGATAATAATTGACAAGTAGCAATAGAAACTTGAGAACAATCACCTACAATGCGTAGGCAGCAGAGCAAAGCACTTACTTGCAAAAGTAAAGATATCCCACGCAAACTAAAAACTTTTAAAAAACTCATTCTTCAACGCGACTAAAAAAAGAGTTTGCGAAGCTTCCTAGTATAACTGAAACAAATTGAGTTCACCAACTTTAAGGAAAAAAGTTTACCCGTCTGCGCCCGGGTAGAATTGGACCAGAGCATGGCTCTGCTAATCGTAAAAGGCGATTGAAGAAAAAAAGTCCACCTCGAAAACATCAGCTATAGAAACAGGGGAATATCTCTTCTTCTCTTCGTATTCTAACGCCCAGAGTTGGATTCAGACCATTCTTTGCCTAGCCGCCCAGTAAAGGTCCACGGAATATACTTCTCCCTGAAATTAAAGGCGAGCTCTGGCAATCGTCGTCGGGGACGTCTCTTACTACCCTTGACGACCTTCCCGACAACGATGACAATGACACAACCAACGATGACAAAGACGATGACGACCGCGACGTGAGAAACCACCCTTCCTCCCCTTGACCCGTGGCTGGTTCTGACCAGCATGTGCCCCACCTCCCCATATCCCCTAGGCTAGAGTGATGCATTATGACCTAACGGTTCACTCAAAAAAACTGATTGGTTAAAACAACCAAATAAAATGGGTTGAAGCATTTTGTTAACTTATAAGCATTGGATAAATGTATGAACGAGATGAGGGATAACTATATTCTTTAGTTAAAAACTGTATAGATGGAACAACCAAAATAATTGTTGAATTAACTCTCTTTTAGTTCGGTGACCACAAAACAGGGCTCAATACTGCCAAATCGCATTATTAATCCAGTGCTCCTTGTAGCGTAGTGGATAACGGCATCCCGTATTTATAAATATTTCAAACATTCTAGTCACAAAGAAGTTTTATCTTGTAAACCAAGGCCTATTTTACATCACCAAGAGTAAACCATTGCAAACCGAACATCACCAACGAAATCACATCACCAAAATTGGAAGACATGGACATAACCTTTTAGTCACATTATCTTACCAAAGCAAACCAAAAGAACTATTTTAGTTACCACTGTTTACCAACTCAAACCAAAGTTTCAGTACAGTGTTGGTTTGTGTTGGTTTATTTGGTAAGTAATTGTTACGTGTATATTCACATCAATTGACGCGTACTTAATCCAAGTAAACTAAAAATAAATTCAAATAAATAATTCTAGTTTCGCTATTACTATCAACTCCATTAATTTATATTATTTTATAAACATAAAACAATATAATCATCAAACACGGAATAAACTCATTTCATTAATTTTGAATATCACAGGCGGCGCAATATGACCTAACCAGTTGAAGCGCCCTAGTTTCTCACGTCGTCAATGGGTCGTTAACGATGAACTCGATCAGACATGGTTTTCAGGGTCACATGTGAACTTTACCGTGTTATGTTTGATGTTGTGCTAGAACAAGATTCAAGTAATGTGAGCTGGCAGTTTATCGTTCTATCGTATGGAAGAATTCGACGAGAATATGACAGCCAAACTAACTGATAGACCATTTTTTTTTTGGTTGCGTCATATTGATGATTTGTTTCCTGTTTGGACGAAGGGCGATCAATAACTTGCTGATTTTTTGGTGGATTTAAATACTGTTCATGATTTCATACAATTAACTATAGAGGTAGAGAAAGATGGTGAACTTCCGTTTCTGGATATTCTTCTAAGAAAATCCAACAATGATCTGACGATGAAGGTCTAGCTTGCATGCTCACTCAAAGCAGAGTTTTGAAAATATTTTTGCCAATTAAGTATCGGTAGACAATATTGATACTATTGTGCAGTGCGTAAAGTTCCCACAATCATCATTATAGACCTACGCGCCGAGACCCGGCACCTCCACCAGTGTAATGGTGGAGGTGCCGGGTAGGACTTTAAAACATTTACATGCGAATGTACTGAATAAATAATTTATAATTCCTTGGTCCTATTACCTATTCACCTTCTTAGTATGATATGTTTATCCATAAAGACATGGCATCGTACAGGTCCCACTTCTGCGTTGATTTGGCTGCTGAGCCGCTCAGAGGTGGTTTCGTGATAGCCTCCGTTCTCGGGTGTAGCTCGCTGAACAAAACATTCTTGAGTGACCATGACTGTGTCCCGTGGCTGGTTCTGACCACCCCTAGAAAGTTAGTTAGAGTGGAGCATTATGACGTAACGGTTGACGCGCCCTAAATCCAAATATACTCAACTTAAGAAGACGACGATCATGACAACACAAACGATGACAACCACGGAGTGAGTTCCCCCCTTTCCTTCCCCCTCCCCCTACGGAGGCTTGTTCTGACCAGCAATGGGACTTTAAATACAACTATATAGGTGTCATATTATATGATAAGTTACATAAAACCATTGCGCACTATTTTCTTGTGCGGCGAACCACAAACGCGTTATTCGGCGCAGCCGCGTAGAAAAATAACGTTTAGTATTTAACAGGCGGTGGATAATGCATTGCTGATGAAACAACATCCAACACCATCTTTGTCTTTCTTGGTCGCATTTTGCACTTAACAAGTCGTGTTTTATTTATCTGGACTAAATAATATTTCATTTTGTAATTCGGGAAGAAGATTTAAATTAATATTAGTGCTGGTTACAAACGAAGAAGTTCTGTCTACGTTTGGATGTGGTTTGTTGGGCGTGATTTCTTAGAGATAAGTAAAACAACATTGATTTGGTCATCGGTGTAGCCGTCTAGACCTAGGGTCTTGGTTGGTTAGTTTTATCATCTGCTGACAATAGGCCTATTCAGCAAACCATACTTGGGTTTAACAGTGAGGTACTTTTATCAAGCAACTCCAGGGATTTCAAAACCCAAACACCAACATCTTACCCACGCTTACCTCTTTAGCAGGGACAAGATTGCCCTAGGTGTGACACAATATGTGACGTTGTAACGGATCAGACCCTGAGTTTGCCCGGATCAGGAATCTGGTTACTAAATTACCTAGAAGTTTTACTAGCTCAATAGAAAATACGAAACTCTCAAAAAAAATTTGATGATGTAAATTAGTCCCTAATTAATAAAAAAAAATCAAATGTCCTTAATTAATCAAGCCTTAATTAAATTACCAGCTGTCAGAATCTCCACTCTGCTCTGCCGTACTGGGCTCACCCATACCAGCAATAATGCTTATGACTATTGGTTTATAGGAGGATTTGAGGAGTAAAATCTACATTAAAAATTGCATCATTAATTTTAACATACTTCAGTTCACTATTGACCATTGGACATGACAATTACAATTGAAGTTACACCCTACCTATCGAGCTCGTTAATAAATAAGGTTGGACGAACCTTCGAATACCCCTCCAAAATGTGAAGCTATACATCCAATTTACCAAATCAATGAGTTAGTACAACTTTATTTTTAAACAAAGCTCTGCCTTTACATTAAGGTTGCCTTAAGACACAGAATAACAATACAATATATAATAATAAATATAATAATAAACATTATAATGCCCACGGCATGTACTTAACCTTCGGCAGTCGTCGTCGTAATCCCAATACGTAAATGTTGTAAATTGGAGGGCAAGTTCTTGAAGTTGGGGTTAGAAGATAATCCACATGGCAATGACACACGTGGTTTGATTAAGCACTGGTAATTAGTCACACTGTTTATCGATTATAAACACAGTTCCTTGAACACTTGATTTATTGATTGGACACAGTCTATTGATTAATACACAGTTCTTTTGATTGGTAGATTCTTGATAAATTGAAGTTCAGTTCGAAAGGTCTTGTGCCGTTGAAATTAGTTATTGTTAATTATGGTTGGTAAAATGTTCGAAAGTCTTACTGTCTGATGTAACTGTTCACAGGAATATAATCCACTGACGATAATGACCCAATTATTGTATTACTGTTGAAATTGTTCTACCTGTCCAATGCCCTACACAGTTAATTAATTAAGTGATAACAATGGCTTATCACTGACAACGATGGAAAATGATGCTCGGCACAGTTAATTAATTATGTGATAGCAGTGGCTTATCACTGACGACGATGAAAAATGATGCTCGGCACAGTTAATTAATTACGAATCACCTTCAACTCAATGATCACTAATGAAGTTCAAACGCGATACTTGATTCGGAACCCTACCCCGAAGCACGGTAGGTCCTATAAAACTTAGCTAATCGCGACCATCATGGCGGTTCCGTGCAATCCGGAGAGCCCCCATCCTTCGACTGCCATGAGTTCCCGCTCCTTCTTACCAAAAACCCAAGTATGGTCCCTCAAGTGCACAACGTCGCTTCTCAGGTTCCGTGAAACAGACCAATTATATACTCTTCCGATCTCAACTTGAAACCTCTGAACCCCTGCTAAAACTACATGGACTTATGCCCTTTGTCATTCCATCCTATTGACTCGACTCTTACTATAGACCAAAACAACTCGCAAAAAATACTGCGTAGCAGCTACTCGGAACTGAGATTAAATCAGCCATCTAGGCCGAGTGAGCAATCAACCGTGAAATCGTCGCCGACTGGTAGGCGCTACCTAGTTCACCAAAACCCGCATCCTTTACAATTTTTCAAGACCTCTGTCTGCAACAAGATTAGCTCCCTTTCAAAACGTTCCTTGAAAATTAATTATTTGCTCTGCACTGCGTAGCTGCATTCGGATTTTGAAAGAAATCTACCTTCGAGATGTTTCTCTAAGCTTGATCTATCCCTGGTTGTTCAACTTTGATTACAATTAAATATCGATGTTAATTAGAACTGAAGCTTGATTTAAGTTTCTAATTACTAATAAAATTAAAATTGATTACTAAATAAATTAATATTTGATATGCAAATTCGATAGGCAAATAGGCAAAAAAAAAGTTAAGTATGCAAATACCACACATAAATCTAGAGAAATTCAAAGATTGACAGTAGGACCTAAGTCCAGTCGCGATAACGTTATGTCTTGCGACTCCAACTCCAGCTTAGTCAACCATATGAGAAACTGTTTTCTTACGACCACAGCGACCAACATATTACATTTTAGGAATAAAGTACCACGATGTGAGAACCCCCCCCCCCCCCTTCCTACCTCCCACTACCCGTGGCTGGTTCTGACCAGCATGGGATCTTCTAGCCCATATCATCTAGGCTTCTGTGGCTTATTATCAACTAACGGTTGACGCGTCCTTAATGACAAATAAACTAAACGAAACTCTCCCAATCATATGAAGAAGTCGCAGTGGAAAACTTACTTAATTTTTAACTCAAAGTAATTTATTAAACAAAATTTTGTTCACATCAAACATAGTACCTCATATCATTCCACATAAATATTTTTTCTGTTGTCATCACTATAATTTTCTGTTCTTTTATAAACTGTAAAAAGAATACAACCATCAAACACACCATGAAATCATTTAATTATCTTGTTATATCACAGACGGCGCAACATGACCTAACTGGTTGAAGCGCCCTAGATTCTCACGTCTTCGTTAGTTTGTTGTTTGTTGTTGTTTGTTGTGTTCTTTGTTCTCGTCAAAACGTCACTCCAGGTATTTCACTGCTTCATAGACTTTACACAGGAGCTCCCCGAGTCGATTGTGGTTCATTCTGCGTTGAGATGATAGCTGAAGATCTAATCAATTTCTCTATGAAGACTCAAGTTCCAGGACGATAATATCTGTAAGCCCAGTGTAAAGCGCACGTTCTGAATCTGCTGTGTGAAATGGAACGTGACATTCGAATTGTCCACACACGTCTGACTCACGGATATCTCCTAACAAGAGAAGAGGTTGCTGCTAGATGCGACACACGTGGTGCTTTGCGCATGCTATGTGACCTCTCTCAATCATACGAAGGACTATTATCATAGAATGACGACAAATTTGCTTGAATATCCCAATGGATGTCCGTTGTCTAGCCAAGTTTAATTCACACTCAAAATATTTATTTTTTCAATAATATTATGTCCATGACTATTTTTCAATATCGTGTTCATTCATTTCATACCCTGTCTGTGCCCGGGGTAGAACCTTTTTTTCCTCCCCCTACCCGTGGCTGGTCCTGACTATCATAGGACTTTCCTCCCCACACCCCTAGGCTAGAGTGGCGTAGTTATGACCTAACGGTTGACGCGCCCTTAATATGAGAATATACCAAACAATATGTGTTTTTATTTTAATATTTTCATAAACGATTGTGAATTTGTTGTGGTAGTCGTACAAACAGTGAACTACTACTTTTTGGTTTATTGGATGAGCGTAGCGAGCGTAGCGAGCGAAGCGAAGATTCCATTTCACTACACTGGAGAAACAAATCCGCGATGTTTTTTTTTTTTTTTTTTTTTTTTTTTTTTTTTTTGTTTGTATGTATATTGTGTGTTTGTTTAACACGATTCCGGCTAAACCGATACTCCAATTGCGATGAAATTTTATGGAGACCTTCGAAATCTCTGAACTTAGAACTGCCACGTTTTTGAGCCCAATCGGAAATTTATTTCTCATGAAAATCGCCATTTTACGAATTTTTTCGATTTTTAAAATAGTTCTTCGACTTATAACACCTACATGCTTAATTCGATTGTAATGGTTTTTTCACAGAACCTTAATTTTATGAATTAAGATATTCGTGTGAAATTTGAGCGCAATCGAAAAATTATTTCTCATGAAAATCGAAATTTTACAGGTTTTTTCTTTTTTTAAACAAGTCTTTGACTTATAACACCTACATGCTTTATCCTATTGTAATGAATTTTTCACAGAACCTTAATTTTATGAATTAATATATTTTTGTAAAATTTGAGCGCAATCGAATAATGATTTCTTATGAAAATCGCAATTTTAACGATTTTTTTCTTTTTTTTAATTAAAAAAATAATGTGAATTTTGTATTTTTTAAATTTAATTTAAAAAAATTATTCGACTTTGTAATAATTTTGTCACTGAACAACAGAAAATCCTCATAACACAATCATGGCAGCTCAATGCACCAATTACGCTCATCCAACAACGCGGCGGGACTTAAGCGTTTTCCTAGTACTTATACAGTGATAAATATATTTTGGATGTCATAAAATATACAATCTGTGGTTTCGTTTTGTTTTTCAGTTCAATTTAATTTGGATGAGCGTAGCGAGCGAAGCGAAGATCTCATTCTACTACACTAGAAAAAATTCCGGGTTGTTGTTTCTTTCTTTTTTTGCATTTTTGTGTGTTTGTCCACACGATTCCGGCTAAACCAATACTCCAATTGCGATGAAATTTTCTGGAGACCTTTGAAATCTCTGAACTTAGAACTGCACGGTTCGAAAAATCGATTGAAAAATTATTTCTCATGAAAATTGCAATTTTATGATTTTTTTCGATTTTCTTATTTTTTCTGTTTGTATTTTTGTGTGTTTGTTAACACGATTCCGGCTAAACCGATATTCCAATTGCGATGAAATTTTCTGGAGGTCCTCAAAATCTTTGGACTTAGAACTTCCACGTTTTTGAGCGCAATCGAAAGATTATTTCTCATGAAAAACGCAATTTTACGATTTTTTTCGTTTTTCTTATTTTTTCTGTTTGTATTTTTGTGTGTTTGTTAACACGATTCCGGCTAAACCGATACTCCAATTGCGATGAAATTTTCTGGAGGCCTTCGAAATCTCTGAACTTAGAACTGCCACGTTTTTGAGCGCAATATAAAAATTATTTCTCATGAAAATCACAATTTTACGATTTTTTTTCGATTTAAAAAAAATCTTTTACTTATAACACCTACGTGCTTTATCCGATTGTAATGATTTTTTCACAGAACCTTTATTTTATGAATTGATATATTTGTGTGAAATTTGAGCTCAATCAAAATATTATTTCTCATGATAATCGCAATTTTACGATTTATTTCAATATTTAAAATTTCTTCGACTTATTACACCTACATGCTTCGGTACTTTATCAATTCAATTACAGTCGCTAACTACTTGTTCGACGATAATAATTTTTTTTAAACAATATAAACATTTTCAATCCCTAATAAACAATTTTTTAAAATAAACAATATTTTTTTAACTTCATATAAGGTGGCGCGATAGCCGATAATATAACCTACCCGGTTGACGAGCCCCTAATCCTCATGTCGTTGTAAAATTTAAAACAGTATTACCAAGCGTGTTCGCAGGCCATTAGCAATGGGAAAAAATGAAATCAATTTAAATACCATCTGCATAACACATGGCATCTCAATGCACCAATTACGCTCATCCATCAACGCGGCGGGACTTTAGCGTTTTCCTAGTTTCTATCAACATTAGACTCGGCTGATAGGAGGTTGGGTGGTTGAGGTCTGGGTGGGGGGTGGGGGGGTTTTCACCTACGTACGCTTCCTCGTGCAGTGTCTGGGTTCTGCTAAACGCAGGAGATTCAAGAGAAAAGTCTACATCGCAAACATCAGCTAGTACGAACGAAGTATAATACTCCCCGAAACTAGAGGCGAGCTCTGGCAATCGTCGTCGGGGACACTTTCCCTTTCCTTTGACGACCTCCCCGACGAACATTAAAATTCACACAGCTAACGATGACCAAGACGATGACGACCGCAACGTTTAAAAAAAAACCCCTTTCCTTTCCCTATCCGAAGCTTGTTCTGACCAGCATGGGCCCCGTCTGGGCCCGGGGTAGAATTGGTCCAGAGCATGGCTCTGCTAATTGTAAAAGGTGATTCTAAATAAAAATCCACTTTGCAAACAACAGCTAGTATGAAGGGTAGTATTTTACTCCCTGGAAATAGAGGCGAGCTCTGGCAATCGTCGTCGGGGACCCTTGCCCCCTTCCCTTGACAACCCCCCGGCGACGATGACAATGACACAACGAACGATGACAAAGACGATGACGACCGCGACGTGAGAAACCACCCCTTCCTCCCCTTACCCGTGGTATGGGCTCCTCCTCCCCATATCCCCTAGGCTAGAGTAATGCATTAGGACCTAACGGTTGTCGCTCCCTTGATCCAAATAAATAAATAAAAACAAATCCTTCCAATCTAAGTCTCCCTATTCTTGTCTTGTTTCAGGTGTCCACGGCTTCAGTTGATGTAGTCGCCAACCAAGTTCCGCGCTCAGACAACCAGACGTGAAAGGTTCGTTGATTTGTCCTGTCTCAATTTTTTTAAACTTAAAATGTTCAGAAATTCAGAAATTTCAGAAATTTTCTCAACACAGCGGAAACGTGTCATAGAACAGAAAGTTTGTGATTGAGAGTCTTAAATTATATGATAACGGCGACAAACTATCTTATTAAAAATCTTTGCAAACATTTTCATTACATTTAATTTTTTTACCAAATAAATAACCTTTCTTTTGCTATCACCATCATCTCTATCATATTTTTTTCTTCATTAACTTACAGGCTGCGCAATATGATCTTACCGGTTGAAGCGCCCTAGTTTCTCACGGCGTCGTTGAAGTGATGCTGTGCACAGTATTTAATTTCAGAAATTTGGTAGCTACAAAGCAAACGTAGCTCATCAAA